>BSBK01000419.1:375000-560000 GCA_027943335.1 Chamaecyparis obtusa
CTTGAAAAACATGCCATGAACTTCAAGGAACCAATCTGATCAAAACATATAGCTTCATAAGATGAGATTAAATTGATCCTCGAAAGAAAATAGCACTAGGTTCATTTTCAGCCCAAATGAAAAGTGAGCTAAATTAAGCAAATCCATAACTAAGAATGGAAAGTAAATAAATGAACATACTCCTGAGAATTTAGTGAGAACAGATATAACATTAATTTCTACTAATGCCTTGAGGAACTTCTCTCGATCATGGATGCATAAAAATAGTGTAGTGTACCAGTACAAATGCACTGGAAAAATGAACAGATGTGTAGGAGAATTGAACATATGTGCAGAATTAGGAACATATTCATGGGGGTAGTAGATGAATGTGCAGTTCTACCTTAGAATGTCAAAATTGTTAGGAATAAGGTGTCTCAACCTTGGATAATTCCTATTCTTATTTTTTTTTTTTGTAAAATGTATTTCTTGTAAATAATGTAATTAAGTGTGAGTGTGCATGTCTGGTTGGCATGTTGATGTGTCACTCCACTTGATGTGTCGGCATCTTGAATTGTGTGTAAGGAGATCATGGTTGAAATGGTTATAACGGTTTCCTATGATATGTAAGAGCTATGTCTGGAAGATTCAATGACAGGTGTAGACAAGTGGCAACTGATAAAGTTGAGTACTGTACACTCTTCCCCAATCGTGGGGTTCGGGGCATTGCCTTGGAAAAAAAATTTGGGTTCCTATTTTCTCGGAGAATGGTAAAACCCTAATACGACTATCTTTGGAAGTTGCCCTAAAAAGGGAAGCATATGATATAAGCATTTTTTAGGGTTGCAAAGATAGGAGAAGTAAGTGTATTGTTGGAACATTTTTATGCTATTGCGATCTGTCTTCAAGAGCTAGAAAATCTTCTGAAAGAACTTGCATTGCAAGTGTATTGTAAATTGTAATAGTTTTGATTAATACACTGTGCAGGTTTTGGAGTGCTGGGGTTTTTACTGAAAGGTTTCCCCAGGGTAAATCATTATGTCATTCTCTATTTTCTGTATGCATGGTATGTGGCTGCAATATCTTTGTTAAAGTAGTTAACGAATCTGAAATTGTAAGGATTTAAAAGAATTTGCACAATACTTTCCTTTAGAGATTAGTGTAGGAAGTTGTTTCCGCACCTGAGTTTCCTTTTAAAAATTGCATAAATTCTTATGCCAACACCTATGTACGACCTAATAAATTCTAGATCCACACAAGAGAGTACCAAATACACTAAATAGAGGTCAATTACACTCAATTGCATAACTATACATCAAATAAATGAACTATGTAAACTAAAAGCATAACACGAGCATATAAAGGAGTAAAAGAGAGAGAAAGGGAAGAAAGAGTGATCCATATCACATTGTGTCTCTTGAAAAAATCCATCATTTGTACGTTAGTCCCCAACAGTGCCTATTCATGCCACCCAACCATGTGTAACCCTCAGGCCCACTACACCATTCTCGCAGAGGTAGACACACAGCCTAAACAAGGAAACAAGCATATAGAGGAATGCTGGTATAAACTCATGTCAATCAATACATACAAAAGTAGATAATTATAAACACATGGAGAATACTCAACATTCAAGAAAACATCCTTAGTGCAATATCCATACAATGCAACTATAATCTCATTACACCAGGGTTCTACTCATAACTATTGGACCTAGGCATGAGAGTACCGAACATAAGGAGTATCCACACCCACATGGGTTGTGTCTGACATCCGGGGACTCCATACCCGCACAGGTCATATTTGACATCTGAGGACTCAAGTACTATCTACGACCCAGATGGGTCACTCATGACATCCGAGTATTCAATGATTTCCACTACTCGCGTAGGTCAATCACTAACATTCAGGGTTTCCAATTTATCTTGTTTAGTATTTTTATCTAATTTATTTTATTATATTATCACTTTTCAATAACTCCTTCACATGTCTTATGCCCTCCAGTTATAGGTCAAGATCCACATAAGGAGCTACTCCCCATACCTACTTCATGCACCTAATCCTACGACTCAACATCGCAAAGAAGGAGACAATAACAATAAGCTCATCCACTTGGTCTACACCAAGGAAATGATAAACCATAGCTTGTCCACTTGGTCTAGACTAAGGACATGAGCATAACATGCAACATCTACTTGGTCTATACTAATTAGGATGTAGATAACATAAGTACCAACAAGAAAACAAAGCAAGAATGGAAGGATCAACAACTCCCACAACACTTGAGGCATAAGGATGAGAAACCATATATAAGGTACCTATATCATAGTAGCTCTATTAGCCAATTCTCCAAGAGCATGGAATCCCATATAGTCCAACAAACATCTCACTAAAACACAGGGATGGGTATCAAATCCCAAAAGCACAAAAAAGAACATAATGCAAGAGCAAGGTCTTAAAGCCATAATATATGAGGAGATTAAGTGAAATGATCTCGATTGGACTCAAACCAAGAGCACGGGTCATGCAGATCTTGTCATAGGCATAGCTCAACCACACTAGGAGCTACGGTCTCAACTCATCATAAAGAGAAATAATAACAATGCAAAAGGAATGGCCATAAAAATAAGCTAAGAAATGAGAGAAATATGATAGAGCACAGGTACTCTCTATTGGCCTATTTTCTAAGAGCATGGATCCCTAGATGATCTGAGGCATGTCTCACAATCCACACTCAATCAAAAATCTCCAAGAAGGTAAAATAGAAATAAAGAATAACCATCTCTAGCTATAACTAGTCAGGTGCACTAACCAAAAAAACAATCTAAAACCCAAGGTTCAAATCGAGGTATTGAGTAACTAGAATGTTGTCTATTAATTCCAATTGCATATTCCAACTACAATCACAAGATATAACTAATGACAATTTACCCAACTTTCCAACATGGTGATAATTCCAAATAAGAGATTACACAAAACGAGGCGCACACAAAAATACCCAAAAATGAAACTCAAAATCTTGCAATAAAATTAAAACACATTAGTTCTTAGGATCCCACTAACCCAAAAAATGTAATAAAATTCCAATTTCAACATTATGGGAGAAAATAGACAGCCTAATGATGGTAATTTTCACTATAAAAAACCCACGTAGTCATACAAGCCCAAATGGGCATAAAAAACACTCGCAACAAACACAAATATTTAAATGAAGAAACAAGAGAGAGTCAAGATGCCCAACCTCACAAATTAGGCACAAAACCAGAATGAAGAAATAAAAATGGATACTTGGTGCACCTAGATGAAATTATTTACAAACCAGAGCAATCCCACCATGATTCCAACAAGCCATTACCCATAAAATTTGGAGGCCCTAGCCACTCCCAATAAAAAGAAATTGAATTTCTCCACAAGAGGTGGAGCAAATTTTCAAAACTCTTCAAAAATAAAAAGTGAACAAAACTTCACCAGCATCACCTTCTTCAATTACGTGCACGCCAAAGTCCTTACCCTCATCATTACTATTAATCCCCTCTTCCTACAGGTCTACCTTAATCTAATCTCCTCCCTCATTCATCTTCAAACCTAGTAGCTTTTGTAGGAATCTCATATTTTTTGTCAATCCTTGACCTTTTGGCCCCCAAGACATCTATAGACACTCCAATGAGAATTGGAAACATTCTAACCTCATAACCCCCATGACAGACTACAAAGCAATCCTTTGGCATTGAAATGTGATGGTTCTCATCAATGTTGGCTATCACCAGGTCCAACTCACCCAAGGAGCTCTGGAACAGTTTCTAGCATAAATGCCCTATAGTCACCTTAGCTTCCCCAACTTTGATAATGGTGGCCAAAAATACAGTGATTATATGTGTGTGTATATATTTGTGTGTGTGTGTGTATGTATGTATGTGTGTACATGTATGTATGTATGCATGCATGTATGTATATATACATACACATATATATATACATATGTGTATGTGTGTGTATTCACTATATACTTATAGTCTTCCATAGTAAAATCTTGATGCAGGAGCATCTCGGGTCCTAAACAATCCTATATCACCAAAAACAAGTTAGAAGTGTTAGGTTTTCTCGGTAGCTTCTTTTGGCTCTTGATGATGTTTTCTTTGTTTACCGATGGGGCTTGGTTATTGCTTGGTTCCTTCATTGACCGAGTTGGTTCGGTTCCTTCGTTTGCCAAGTTATTTCCTAGCGCTCAGTAGTCTAGCTCACCGAGTGATTTATTTTGATTTCTTGTTGAGGCCAACTTGTGCATTTAATTTTGGTCATGGAGTTAATGTTGGTATCGATCATTGGGAAGCATGTGGACCTAGATCTGGTCATTCCTTCTACCAATGATGGATATGAAGGCCAACTTGTTTCGGTAGCCTCTTGTATAAATGTAGTGGTTGTTTGTAGTTTTAGGTAGCGAGAGTTAGTTGGTAGAAGATAGTTTTTTGAATCCTCACATGTTGGAGGACTGTTGTAATTGAATTGAATGTATTTGGCCATAACCAGGAAGGCCTTACAGCCTAACATGTATGAGGTTATTTTATGAATAATAAAGGATATGTTCTGCATTCTCTCTCTCATTTGTTATTTATTTCCTTCCATGTGTGATATCTGCAAGGAGGATTTGGATTAGGGTGTGCCTTTGGCCCCTCATCCTACCTTGCCTTGTGTTAGGTGGTACCAGAGTGAAGGTTGAGATCTGGATCTAGATTTGTGAATCTAGGTTTGAGGGTTCCTTCTTGTTAAACCCTAGTTGATATTTTTTGTGGGGTAGCATATTGTGATCTAGCCTGCAATTGCAGAGGGTTTCAAGATGGTTCCTGGGAGGCAAGATGCAGATCCAGGATTGGCAGATATGTTGAGACAAATTCCTTCTAGGTTAGAAGTTGTTGAGACAGCCCAGCGCAAAGGAAGACATCTTGAAGATGTTAGTGATGAAAAAAGTAAAGAGGAACAAGGTGAAGCAGAACCTGCACCTGTGATGGATCAGGGTGACGAAAGATTTTTTAAGGCTTTGACAAACTTGAAGTCTACACCACATTTTAATCCTCCTAAGTACAGTGGAAAGTTGGATTCAGATGAGTTATTGGATTGGATCACTGAGATGGAGAAGTATTTTGAGTATGAAAATGTTCCTGAGGAAAAGAAGGTGAAGATTGCAAGCACAAAATTGAAGATTCATGCATCCTTATGGTGGGAACATCTGCAATTGGACAGCAAAAGGAAAGGCAAAGACAAAATCAAGGTATGGAATAAGATGGTAAATAAGTTGAAAGGCAAGTTTTTACCATGTGATTATCACATTAACCTAGTTAGGCGAATGCAAAGTTTGAGGAGAAAGATAGCTCAGTAAAAGATTATACTGAGGAATTCTATAGATTGGATATCAGATCTGGACATTATGAAGATGAAGTGGAAAGAATTGCTAGGTACCTGAATGGGTTGAGAGTTTCCATCCAAGAAGAAATTAGTTTGGTTAAGTTGGAAAACATTGAGGAAGCTTATAAGTTTGCCTTGAAATCTAAGGAGAAATTGAACAAAAGACATGAGCAAAGACAGAGAGGAAGAGGTGGTAGATTCCCTAGAGGAAGAGGTAGATCTTATGGTGAAAACAATAGATCTAATCAAGATAAAGCAAATCTAGATAAAGGCAAGACTGAGTGGAAAGGTGAAAGTTTGGCTAGAGGAAGAGACAATAACTACAAAGGTGGTTATAGCAAAGGTAGATTCTAAGGAGCTTGTTACAACTGTGGAGAAGAAGGACATAGGTCATTTGAGTGTACATATGCAAGTAAGAAGGTCGTTAGTAGTAGAAATGATTTGGTGCAAGAAGACTCACTGAATGAACTTGAGTAAGAAAATAACTTGATGGTCAGGAGAGCACTTTGGAGTGAAAGTAATAAGGAAGATCCAGTAAGGAAAAGTTTGTTCAAGACTAGATGTAGAGTTTTTGATGAAGTATGGAAGGTAATCATTGATAGTGGAAGCTCATAGAATTTGGCATCTGAGGAAATGGTTACAAAGTTGTAGTTGGAAAGGTTGAAACATTTGAATCCCTATCAGATTTCATGGATCAAGGATGAGCATACACTTTTGGTAAGTGAACAATGTTATGTGAATTTGAAAATTGGAAAGTACTATGATAAGGTGTTATGTGATATCATGCCTATGGATTGTTGTCATATTTTATTGGGTAGACCTTAGCAATATGATAGACATACTATATATGATGGGAGATTTCATAAATATAGTATTTGGGCTGATGGGAGAAGACAAATCTTGTTACCATTGATTGAAGAACCTACTAGTAGTGTTTGTACATCTGTGAAAGTTTGTTTGATAGAAGGAAGAAAGTTTGTTAACGACTTGAAGAAGAATGATGTATGTTTTGTTGTGATTCCTAACAAACCAAGTGATAAAATGGTGGATACCATACTTGAGAAGATTGATAAGATACTCACCGAGTACAAGGAGATCATTTCTAATAATGTACCTGATGGTTTACCACCGAAGAGAAGCATTGATCATTGCATAGATTTAATCCCTAGAGCTAGTTTACCAAATAAGGCACCACATCGGTTGACACCTACTGAGAATTAGGAATTGAACCAACGGATCCAAGAATTGTTGTAGAAAGGTTTGATCTGAGAAATTTTGAGTCCTTGTGCAATACCAATTGTATTGTCACCTAAGAAGAATGGAGAATGGTGAATGTGTATTTATTCCAGAGCAATCAACAAGATAACAATGAAATATAGGTTTCCTATACCGAGAATGGATGATATGATGGATAGTTTGACTGGAGTAAAGTATTTTACCAAAATTGATTTGAAAAGTGGATATCAACATATTAGAATCAAAGAAGGTGATGAGTGGAAAACTACTTTTAAAATAAGAGAAGGTTTGTATGAGTGGTTGGTTATGCCTTTTGGTTTAACTAATGCACCGAGTACTTTTAGGAGATTGTTGAATGAGGTTTTGAAGAAATTCTTAGGTAAATTTGTGATTGTATACCTAGATGATATTCTGATATTCAGTAAGACCGAAGAAGAACATTTGTTGCATGTTGAACAAGTATTGCAGAGATTGAAAGAAGAAAAGTTGTTGATTAACCTGAAAAAGTGTTCCTTCATGAAAGAGGAGATTGTGTATTTGGGATTTTTTATTTCAGCTGTTGGTTTGAAAATGGATCTTGAAAAGGTTGAAGCTATTTTGAATTGGCCTACACCTGAGAATGCTAGTGAGGTAAGATCATTTCATGGTTTAGCAAGTTTTTACCAAAAGTTCGTTAGGAATTTCAGTTCAATTTGTAATGTTATGAGTGAGACTATGATAGGAGATAAAAGAGAATTCAAGTGGACACATGGAGCTGATAAAAGTTTCGAGACTTTGAAGCAAAAGGTTGTTGAATTGCCTATGGTAGCATTATCTGATTTCAATGAGGCATTTCAAGTTGAATGTGATGCAATTGGTAGTGAATTAGGATTTGTGTTGAGTCAAGAAGGTACAAACATGTTGCTTTCTGTGTGATGATGAATATCACCTTCATGGAATTAAGATCTAATAGCATCAATTTAAACTAAATACAATGCAAATCTACTTTAAAATGAAACTATAATCTATATTATCCCATGGTTCTCTAGAAAGAAGGGGTAAATGAAGCTCTCAGCTTAAATCCTCACTAGTGACACTTCTAAAATGAGAAATTATGCTGCTATTATGCTTTTGCAATGCTTCTATGATGATTCCATGCTTAATCTAGCTCAAATTGACAAACTACAATGATAATTGCTCTAAATGCTCAAATTGCTCTTAGAATGCTATTCAAATACCTATAATAACAATGCTTTGCAAATGAAATTCCAAGATGGAAATGCTCTCCAAAATGCTCCATATTTATAGTAAATGTCCAAGGGTAGGGGGTGGAGTGAAGTAATCATGGTTATCCTTTGGTTGAGTCAAAAACTTTGCATTGTCCATAAATGGGGGGACAAATGAGGGGACAAGCCTTTAAATGGTTTCAAAGCTTTGGACAATTTAAATGTTTGAGTGATTCATGTCTTTTTGTCCTCAATTCTCATTGGTTGATCACTTTGTTTGAAAGAATTTAGGAATATTTAATTCAATTAATTAATTAAATTTAGCCATGCAAGGGTAATAGGTTCATTGTGATTTTTGATTAAAACAACTATACAATTAATTGATTAAAATCAATTATATAGTGTTTTTGGCCCTTTTAAGCTTCAATTTAATCATTTAACATCATTATTTAATAATTCCTTTGTTTTAATTGATTTTGCTCAACTTTATTTAATTATGTCCATTTTATTGATTTTTAATCCATTTATTGATTTATTGCATTTTGAAAAGCACTTGTCCAATTTTGTGTGCCCACACTTTCTTTAGTGAGAAGTTGAATGATGCAAAAAGGAAATGTTTTGTGTATGATCAAGAGTTCTATGCTATTGTTCAAGCCCTAAAGAAATGGAGACATTATTTGATACCGAGTGAATTTGTGTTGTATACTGATCATAAGGCTTTACAATATTTGGGTAGTTAGAATAAGTTGAATCAGAGACATATGAAATGGGTTGAATATTTGCAGAGTTATATATTTGTGATAAAACATAAGAGTGGAGTCACTAACTGAGTTGTTGATGCATTGAGTAGAAGAAGATCTTTGGTGACCAAAATGAAAATTGAAGTTCTTGGTTTTGATGACATGAAAGGATTGTATGAAACTGATCTTGATTTTTCTAAGCCATGGAGGAAGTGTAGAGCACCTATTCAAGATGAACCAAGTACTAAATGGGAAGACTATTTCAATCAAGAAGGTATGTTGTTTAAATGTATTCAATTGTGTATACCGAGAGGATCAATGAGAACTAATTTGATAAAGGAAAAACATAGTAGTGGTTTGGTTGGATATTTTGGCATTGATAAAACTTTGAATTTTCTTAAAGAGAAATACTTTTGGCCACAGTCATATAAGGATGTTCAAAAATTTGTGAAAAGTTATGGAATTTGTCAAGTTGCAAAGGGAGTAAGTCAGAATACTGAATTGTATATACCGATTTCTGTTCCTGAGAAACCTTGGATTGATATCAATATGGATTTTTTTCTTGGCTTACCGAAGATAGTGAGAGGTAATGATTATGTATTTGTTGTTGTGGATAGATTTTCTAAGATGGCACATTTTATACCCTGTAGAAAGACATCAGATGCAGTGCATATAGAAGATCTTTTCTTTAAGGAAATTGTCAGATTGCATGGATTACCGAGGAGTATCATCTCTGACCAAGATAGTAAGTTTATTGGATACTTTTAGAAAACTCTTTGGGAAAAGTTGGGCACCGAGTTGAGGTATAGATCTACATTTCACCCACAGACTGATGGACAGACACAGGTTGTGAATAGAAGTTTGGGTAATCTTTTGAGATGCTTAGTAGGAGATAAACTGAGTAATTGGGATTCTATCTTGGCACAAGCAGAGTTTGCATACAATAATTCAGTGAATAGGAGTACTGGAAAAACACCTTTTGAGATTGTTAATGGCACAGAACTAAGAGGTATATCATATTTGAAGGATATTGCTGGTGAAGAAAAGATAAGTGTCAAAGGAGTAAAGTTTGTTGAGTTCATGAAGACATTGCATGAAGAAGTTAAACATAAGTTGGAGAATAGTAATCAGAACTACAAAGACAGAGCAGATAGATCAAGAAGACATAAGACTTTTACAGTTGGGGATGAAGTAATGGTACAGTTTCAAAGAAAGGCAGATTTCCTGTTGGAACATATGGGAAGCTGAAAATGAAAAAATTTGGTCCTTGCAAGATATTGAGGAGATTTGACAGTGGAAATGCTTATGAGATTGAGTTACCTAATGACATGGATATATCACCTATATTCAACATTGCATATTTATATGAGTACCATGAATCAGATTAAGACATGATAGTATCGAATGATTATCAGGTAAGAAATAGACGGAAGAATTTGAGTAGATTTTGGAACATAGAGTTAGCAGAAGCATAAGAGGAAAACAATATATGGAATATCTGGTAAATTGGAAGAATAGACTGATTGAAGATAGTTCATGGATTTCACAATCCAAGTTGGATTCATCTCGGGTTGTATCTACTGCATGATTCAGAGAATCATTTCAAACAACCCCAGGTATCTGATGTAGGAGCATGTCAGGTCCTTGCAATCCTGTATCACCAAAAACAAGTTAGAAGTGTTAGGTTTGCTTGGTAGCTTCTTTTGGCTCTCGGTGATGTTTTCTTTGTTTACCGACAAGGCTCAGTTATTGCTCGGTTCCTTAATTGACTGAGTTGGCTTAGTTCCTTCGTTTGCCGAGTTATTTCCTGGCGCTCGATAGTCTGGCTCATCGAGTGATTTATTTTGATTTCTTGTTGAGGTCGACTTGTGCATTTAATTTTGGTCATGGATTTAATGTTGGTATCAATCATTGGGAAGTGTGTGGACCTATATTTGGTCATTTCTACTGCCAATGATGGATCTAAAGGCCAACTTGTTTCGATAGCCTCTTGTATAAATGTAGTGGTTGTTTATAATTTTAGGTAGCGAGAGTTAGTTGGTAGAATATAGTTTTCTAAATCCTCGCATGTTGGAGGACTGTTGTAATTGAATTGAATGTATTTGGCCATAACCGGGAAGGCCTTACAGCCCGACATGTATGAGGTTATTTTATGAATAATAAATGATATGTTTGCATTCTCTCTCTCACTTGTTGTTTATTTGCTTCCGTCTGTGATCTCTGGAAGGAGGATTTGGATTAGGGTGTGCCTTTGGCCCCTCATCCTGCCTTGCCTTGCATCAAATCCTCACCCAAGATTTGCTTCACCGCTTGAATAGTAAGGGGATGGGAATAGTTCATAACTTCTTTGAGCCATTTGTCTTTAATTTCCCCAAGAAAAGATATTTGTCTTTTGTTGGAGACTAGATGGGTTGAGGAATCCATGAGCATGAAATAGTAATGGAGAGGATAAATTTGATAGGGCAGATGCAAGGCTTATGAAGGCAATGCAAATAAAATGACCACTTTTGGAATTTATAGAAATTTTGTTTAAGTCTTCTAGCCTAGTCAGGTTTGGATGTCATTATGACCAAATACTATAGAGAGTTGCTATCATAAATGCAACATTATGAGGTTGGTGTTCTTGAAGATTGCTTTGGGTCTGGTTTGGAAAATGTGCCACAATTTTGTCCTTGCAAGCATCCATCTATCCTTTGGCATGTGTAGGAAGAAAAGAAGGGGCAAGAATTATTGTCACCTTTTTTTTGTATAATATACTAAAGGTGACAATGTCTACTCGATCAGCTCATAATACCCACTGAACCATATACAAAATACCTACCGAACCTCTAAGTCTATAGATTTTTCATCTTTTTTTGAGAGATTACAAAAAATTAAAATACAAAAAGGTCAATAGAGTTAAGCATTAATAGACAATAACTGTCATCACCTTGCCAAATTTTAACTATCATTATAACCCAAAGATAATGTGTGATTATTGCTAGTTGAGATATTCTTAGTGATGTCATCATTATAGTTGTAGTGCCACATGTTGTCTTGATTTTCAAAGACCCAAAAATAAAATAAAAATCCAAGTCATTTTCCCTTTGTATGTGAAAGTTTTTTAAAAACCTTAACTTTGGCACGTTTGGAGCTTCAAACACTTTCATGTTTATTTGCTCCAAACTCTAAATTTCACATTTTATAATTGAAAACCTTAACTTTTTTGCTTGAAATTTTCCAAAACATTAACTTGCGCACATTGGGAGCTCCAAACTCGAACTTTTGCATTTTGAAAAGCCCAAACCCCAACTTTTGCATCCGTCATCCTAAAATCCTAACTTTTACATTTGCTAGTTAAAGTTCTTAACTTTTGTGTCCTTTTTTTACAAATTTCTAACTTTTCTTGAAAACCATATTTCAAGAGCTTATAACCACCTTTCAACAACTTTCAAGAAAATGCTGGTGCAAAATAAAAGTTTTGTAGCCTCTTCGAATACCACCGTGATTGGTATGCACACAAAATGTATAAGCATTAATAGAAAAATGAATATAAGAAAGGGTATGCACAAATTAATCCTAGAGAAGGGTATGAACTTTTAACACAATGCTTGGAAGGAACACGACCTCGTGGAATAAGGTAGTTAAAAGATTGGCAATAAGCATTAATAGAAAAAATGAATGTAAAAAAGGGTATGCACAAATGAATCCTAGAGAAGGGTATGAACTTTTAACACAATGCTTGGAAGGAACGCGACCTCATGGAATAAGATAGTTAAAAGATTGACAAAAAAAATAGAATTGTTAAAAAGTCTTTAAAAACTTTAAAGCAAGTGCAACCTCCAACTATAAAGCCACTATGGAAAAAATGTATTTGTTGAAAAGGTTATGGAAACTTCCAAGAAAATGCAATTAGGAGTAAAGCTAAATGGGAGACAATTAACAAATTTAATGCAGAGTTCAACAACCTTTTGACAACAACCTCCACGCCTGGTAAAGATGGTGAACTTGAATAGTGTAAAGGCATCCTTTAACGCATAATGATTTGTGAGAATTTGTTATAATCAGAAGTACTTTGGTTTCCACGTAAATGCAAGATGTGGAAGCAAACACATTGTGCAACAAATGTTTGACTAAATGTTCAAAATACATTCCTTCTAAATATGGAAATATAGATAGAGCATGTGGATTGTTTGACCAGAACCTCAAAGGGATGGCATCTCATGATATTCAATAATTGAAAAATTTGCAGAAATGTAGTTTTTTCAAAAGGCTTTGAACAATTTCAAGAAAATGCTGTATATAAGATGACAAGCACGAAGTATAGATAAATTGCATCAAATGTTTATAAAGGATATGCACATGGTGGTTTATTTGAAAAGGCATTAGAGTTTTTTATGCAAATCTCCAAAGGAGGCACGGCGTCACGAAATCACAAAGCAACATATACAGATTTTTATAACTTTCAAGCAAATTCACATGCCGGATGAAAAATCGATTCTTATAATCACTGCCAACATTCTCGTTGCCTGTGCAGTGATGGAAACTTTGGAACAACGTATGGACATCCATCAGAGCATAACAAATGGATTCTTGTCAAATGCTAAGGTTGCAAGTGCTCTATTGAACGTGTTTGAAGAATGTGGAATGCACAGACAAAACGTATTAACTATTTGACAAAATACACTTCACAGTGTGTTGACTGCAGAATATACGCCATGGATTTGTTGAAATGGTTTTAGAAACTTGCAAACAAATGCAGAATATTTAACGTGGACAGTCCACGTGAACTGCCTGACAAAATTCCTTGAGGAGATGTTTAAAAGGGCCCAGGCTTAGCGCATTAAGAAAAAAGTCTTTTTTAAGATTTTTAAAAATATAGTGATTTTTGTAAATTTTTTGTGGTTTTTCATTATAGAATATGCAGATCATAAAGATCATAAAGAACAGATGTTGAAAATTTTATAAAAATATATTATATTTTCTATTTTTTGAAATTTAATCAATAGTACATTCTGTCTGGAGCTTAGCAGTGTCCATTTAAAAGAGAGAAATGAAGTAATTGCAGCCACATAGAATGATTGCGGCATAGGAAGTAATGGCTTGATTGCTCTAGTAGATGTGCTTACAGAACGTGGACAACAATTTCATGGCATGTGAATTGTTTGGCAGAATGCTCTAGTATATATGTGTGCAAGAAATGCAGTAGCAGAACAAGGCTTGTAAACTGTTTGATAAAATGTCTCTGCAAATGGTATTCGATAGAACACCCAAGGTAATGCAAACAGAGATGAAATAAATAGGGTATGCGAACTATTTGACAAAATGCTTCAAAGAAATGTGGTCTCATGGCATATATAATGGTTGCAGGATATTCATAATTTAAGCTTTGATAACATTCAAGCAAACTTAATCGGCAGCTATGAGCCAATTCGTACAAACTTCATCAGTGTTCCCCCATCCACGCGATAGAGGGTGAATGTGAAACAGACCATATTAATAAAATATACAAACAGTGGAAGCTAATACAAAAGCATGCAAAGCATAGAAATACAGACAAGGGATGAAGTGATTGGAGATCATGCACAAGACAAAGAGATGGAAATAGCTGCTTATAAACCTCCAATCAAATGCAAAACCAAATACGTTTCGCGACCAGTTCCAGAGAACACCCCACATAGACAATTACATGGAATGCATTGACAGACATAATGCCCGAATGAATCTTATTGTATGGCATGGCATAATCACTGAATGGAAGAAAATAGTTGAGTAAATGAAGGCGACAGGGTGTTGATTTATGGAGACATCTTTCTCAGATATTAAGAATGGAAATATATGCATGCAAAATGTGGAAAACATTTCAACGGTTGCATTGTTTTGCAGAATGCCTTAAAGACACGATATCTCATGAAATGCAATGATACCGAGAGCCGCTAAAAATGATTTTTTTTTGTCAGATGTTGTAACTGGGGATGCTCTCATAGAGATGTACGCAAGATGTGGAATCTTAGACAAGGCATCAGAACCGCAAGACATGATGCTCGCGGACATGCATACAGAACATTGAATTATCACACAGGGCACTTGAACTGTTTGACAAAATGCCTCGATAAGATGTGGCCTCACAAAATGCAATGGCTAAACAAAGCTTGAATGAGAAGTGGATTTATAAAGAACATTTCAAGAACTTGCAGGAAAATGCAGTTTGACTTATCAAAATCTTCCCTGTTCATGCCTAAATGGAAGTTGGATTAGCTACTAAGTTAGAGAAAGGGACACATTTTGTGAACTCAAACTTTTTGTTGTGGCATGTTTCTTCGAAATGCTCCCATGTGAATCATTACGCAGAGGCTAGAATTAATGAATCTTATTAGGGATGGGATAAGAAAAACTTTAAAAGTTAGCAACTTAAATGAAGATATGTATGCAAGATTCAATTGCATTTGATAAGGAAATATGACTCGTCGTGAATATATACAAAACTAGAGAATTGGTTTCTTTTATTCATGGAGGTGTCTCAAGTCAATGTTCACATCACTGTGGATAGTAGCAGCAGATGTTTTTTGTGACAAGGGATAAAAGATCTATCACTATAATCTTATCAGAAGCATTCTTTGCATCCTTTTCCACCACAAGTGTGAAATAGATCAGAAATTTACTCAAGAGCGAACACTGAAATCATTCAAGAAACCCAACATGAATGAAGCTATTGAGTAGAAGATTCATAGATTGCAAGAAGACAAATTATCACTTTTGTAAAGCGAGTATCATGTTTTCTCTTTTCATATTGCCTTTTTGTAAAAGTGATTTATATCATTTCTTGTAAATGTAAATTAGCTATATCATTGTAAAAGTTAGGATTTTGGCTTTCATTTTGTAAAAGTTAAGTTAGTTATAAAAGCATGAATAACTTCTATATTTTAATTCAGTTGGTTACTAACTTGAAAAATTAGTTACGACAAAGGAGCTTATAAATACAAGGTCATTTGCAATGTAAGAGGACTCTTACAAGGAAAAATTCTGGACAAATTTTCAAAGGAATTTGTATTGACTTTTGGTCTCACATTATGTACACAAGGATTTGAGATGGTATATTCTCATAAAGATAATAAAGAGTGTATTTGTTCGTATGTTCAAAATGTTCTTTTGAGTTATGGTTGCTAATTTTCATATGTTAAATTAATGATCCCTTTATGCATTTATTTGAACCATTAATAATATGTGAAATTGATGTAATAAAACACATTCATATCCAGTTATCTTGATCTAGATGTGCTAGTATAACTTGTCTCTTTCTATGACAAGGTTTGTTGTGCTTCTTTCGTCATCATTGTATTGTGTGCTAAAATCCCTTTGTAATTGTTATCAGTTGTGAAATTCTATTGGTATTTGTATGTCTTCTATGAGGTTTTTGTTATTCATTCCTGTTTAGTTTAATCTTTTCTTCTTTTTGTACTTTTAGGGGAAAAGTATACAAAAATGCCAAATACCCCTATCATGCGAGGGAGATGCCCCTCTCAAACGCAGAGGAAGATTGCAATCTCTCCAACTATTGGCACAATTGTCGCTGCTCTTTGGGCAGACAGGGTCAATTTCAATGAAACAATTGTAGTGACAAATCTGCTTACCAACACCACATCATCAAATATAGATTTTAGGAAGTGGACAAGTATCTGGATGATGAACCAATCAAGTTGACATACTATGATAAATGGCAATTGTTAATTGCCCTTTGGTATTTGTCCAAAGTGAGCCAAGCATTTGAAAAATTTGTTGAGTGGTTAGCAAGTAATGATGATGGGTTCATTGAATTCTACGGAGGTCTTATAGCTCTGGAAAAAATCCCATCCTCAACCATATTAGCCAACTCATCTACTTCCTTATTTGCCTCCCTGTAAACATGATTGATGGTGAATGCTTCAAAGTACTTCAACAACTCCATTAGCCTCTCTAATAGTGCATTGAGTTTCAATTGGGAGTATTGTCATTTCTGACAACATCAACCACAAAAGCAAAATCTCTCTCAATCTCAAAATTGATATGGGCAAATCAAGAGCAGCCAAATAATCTGTGCAAAATTTAGTCAAAACACCAAGGACAAGTCATCATTCTTGACATGCTCTAGGTACATGTCACCATTACCGACATGTACCCAACATTTTGAGCTTAGATTTCAGCCACAGGTTAGATCCGTCTTCTAATTTCTATTTCTGTAAATTTATACTCATTGTTTGTCCATAATAGTTTATTTTTACCAATTCTTATTTCATCTGTCATGCCCCGCCAAGGAACCAAGGAAGAGAATAATATATTCTCTTTAGGAAAGAAAACCTATGTAATGGAATATGAAATTTTTCAAACTTTAAAAGATTTACATGTATAATAACATAAGCAAAGTTTTAACTTAGATTCCTCCCATGGTTCCCAACTAGAACTCTAACATTCCATTTTAGTTTCATTAAAGATACTAATGATTTGGACAACTTTGGATCAATTATATTATGACATTTGATGATCTTAAAAGGAAATATAAATGCTTTCATTCAAATATTTAACCTAACATTTTAGATCCATCTATATTCTCTAAGTAATCCTTTATGAACAACATAGCATTTGAAGTAGTAATCCCATATAAATGAATCATTTAGGAACTTGAATAAACACATATATGAAGCCATCCCATTTTAATTACTAGCCTTTCTTAATCAACAATAATACACAAAATTCCATCTTACTTTGAAACTTACTAAAATCCCTTTTCCCTTCCCTAAATCTACCCATTCCAAGTTACATCAATTTGAAATACAATAAAGATTAAATTACATTCATCTCCTCTTGGGAGGTTACAATAATGACATAATTTTACATTGATAGAAAATAATGAAAGATAAGAAAAGAGTCTTCTTTCTTCAAAACTGGAATAGTGTACAAGCAAGAGTCCTTTCAGCACTGCAATTGCGACTGATACCTCGATAAAGAAAGATTTACCACCCAACCACGTGGATACCAAAATGCCCACTCCCCCATGCTAGGAGATAAACACCAAGATCCACACAAAAAGGAATAACTAGGCCATTCCTAGGGTTGTGGTAACCTTTCCCAAACAACAACTGAACAAGGAATGAAATTCAAATCCCTTCCCAAAAGGTTCACAAGACTTGGTAGAAACTCTAAGCGACAAGCTAGGTGAGTGTCATCGCATAGCCCTCACCCCTTGGGTTGTCCTGGTACTAGCGACTCTTGGCCCCGGCCCCCAAGTAGGCACATGCGGAACCAAATGCCTTTCTGACGCAGGACAGGTAAGGAGGATCCAATTAAGGACAGTCCTCACAAGCAGCCAAACACCACAATGCGGAACAACACAACAAAATAATGTTTTCAACTAAATTTTCATTAACATGCCCAATTGTAAGGCCTTCTGGGTTAGGGCCAAATACAATCAAAGTATTTTTGTAATCTTCCAGCTAGTCTAACTCTTAAACAATCAGCAACTGATGGAAAACACTAAGGTAGATCTAAACTTGAGCTCGCAAGCCTCCAAGCAATCTCCTTGTCTCTAAGCATGCAAACCACTAGCTCTGCTATTACAAACTATTAGACAACAATCTGATCTTCAAGATCTCGCAGGATCTAGATCTAATCACTGGCTTTCACTCACTCCTAAACAACTACCCAAACACTCCTTAAATACTAATCTTTAGCCACAAGTCGGCTGGATGACATAATTAACTCCTAAGCCAAGTCATCTCCTATTACAAACAAATATTAAATGCAACAACAGTCGGCTCATAAATAGCCTTACAAACATTTAATTCTCCATGTCAACCTCAAGATCTACATAGGAGAATACAATAAAATCTACCAACAATAAATGCACCAAGTCAGCCAACCAAACCCTCAAGAACTCCAGTCGGTAAACCAGAACTACCTAGCGTTAGAGAAAAACTGAGCACCAGTGAAACAACCGACCAAGCCAAGCAACACTGAGCAACACAGGCATCACTGAGCACAAGTTCTACCGAGTACAAGAAGTTTCACCGAGTTCCTTCAGCGACTGAGTTTCCTTCAATAACCGAGACCGTCGATTAAAGCTGCAACCGAGTAACACAAAACTAAAACAACACACCTCCATGCAGATTCACCGAGTACCCTAGAATACCCCTGCATCAGAAGATCCAACAGCTTCAAAGTCTTCAGCAGCTTCCTCATAACCATCATCAATACCAAGATTCCTCGACATACCAGAAATAGCTCTCATGAACTCAATGATCATGTCATTCTTCATCAATTCCATCTCAAATCTGAAATCAACTTTAACTTCCTCTATAATCTTCGATTCCACAGCATCACAAAGATCTGCAATCACTCTAGGGTCTAATCTTCTCGGAGGCATCCTTTAAGATTTTCAAAAAACCCAAAGCAATAAGTCACCAATAAGGTCCTAGTGTAAATAGCCTCAACCGGAGATCGGTTTACACACTCGAGATCTTCAAGCTCTGATACCACCTGACGCAGGACAGATAAGGAGGATCCAATTAAGGACAATCCTCACAAGCAGCCAAACACCACAATGTGGAACAACACAACAAAATAATGTTTTCAACTGAATTTTCATTAACATGCCCAACTGTAAGGCCTTCCGGGTTAGGGCCAAATACAATCAAAGTATTTTTGTAATCTTCCAGCTAGTTCATCTCTGAAACAATCAACAACTAATGGAAAACACTAAGGCAAATCTAAACTTGAGCTTCCAAGCCTCCAAGCAATCTCCTTGTCTCCAAGCATGCAAACCACTAGCTTTGCTATTACAAACTATCAGACAACAATCTGATCTTCAAGATCTCACAAGATCCAAATCTAATCACTGACTTTCACTCACTCCTAAACAACTACCCAAACACTCCTTAAATACTAATCTTCAACCACAAGTCGGCTAGATGACATAATTAACTCCTAAGCCAAGTCGGCTCCTATTACAAACAAATATTAAATGCAACAACAGTTGGCTCAAAAATAGCCTTACAAACATTTAATTCTCCATGTCAGCCTCAAGATCTACATAGGAGAATATAATAAAAGATACCAACAATAAATGCACCAAGTCGGCCAACCAAACCCTCAAGAGCTCCAGTCAGTAAACCAGAACTACCGAGTGCTAGTTGTGTGTGTGAAAATTGTACCTGATCTGTAGACACAACACTTTAGTAAAACATTAGAGGTTAGCTATAATCAAAATCATGCAAAATTGAAATCTAATCTAACCAAGCGATTTACTGCCTTCTAATAGGTGCGAGATTGATGTTCTCAGATTGTAATCGAGATCAGTGACCTAGACGACACCTAGGTGAAGGATTTGAATGCAATTGATCTAGATATGAATTAAATGCAATTAAGCTATTTTTTTGGATTTTCTATGCAATATGAATGATAAACTGATATGAAATTGATTTATATGAAATTGATCTAATAATGATATGAATCTATGCTAAATGATATGCAATGCTCAAAACAAGAAAGATCTCACAATAGCTTGGATTCACAAAGATGATTCTTTAGACTCCAATTCGACAGCGTGAGAATGCAAATTCGTGGATGAATTATGAAGAGTTGAGCCTTGATTTTATAGAAATCTCGGGCTTTGGAGGTGCATGGAAAAAGCCATAAATCACTTAGATTAACTCAGCTTGATTTTTGAGTTATCTGATCCTGAAAGATAGTTAATTCTCAAAATTATGCAAAAATAACTTTTTAACTCAAATTAGAGTTTAGATCAACTTTTTGAACTCCAAAAGGATGTTGAGTTCCAAAAAGTCAACACTTTGCATTGATTTTCTGATTTGGAGTTTAACTGTTTCTTTTGAATGTGCATAATAATTAAGAATTAAATAAATAAATAATTTGATTTATCTTCAACTCAACTGATTTTTTGAAAATAAATAATTGATTTATGGGTTAATCAATCATTAAATCAAACTTTTATTAAAAACTATATTGTTAAATAATAACAACATGCTTTAATTAATTAAATAAGAATTTAATCAATTATTCATAGGATATTAGATTTATTGTCAAAATTAAATAATACAATTAATAATAGATAGAATTAAATTTAATTAAACAATTAAGTGGCAAATATTAAATCTAATTAATTAAATATGAAAATATTCAATTAATCAAACTTAAGGATAAATATGATTTATCGCCAAATAATCATTAAATTAAAGATAATTAAGATATTTAGGAATATTGCTAGGAATATTCCCCGATGCAGAATTTAAGATAATCAATTAAGATTCGATGATGTTCAGATGTGCCTTAGGTTAGGACTTTGATGTCGATTTCATTCGATATGTTGATATAGAAGATTAATGAACTTATAGCCTATTTTTGGGGTATTACATTTTGCCCCTCTTTGAATTACTATGCGAAGCGTAGTGGTTCAAAGATAGTTTGTGTACGATAAAGATATGAAACTGATTCAAAATTGATAATTGATATGAGACAGAAGCTGATTGAAAGATTTGATATGAAGATAACAGGTCCTGAATGATCAAAGATAATGTTAACTATAACAGCAAATGAACCGATGATTGTGAAAAAGTGTCAAAACGCCTGATTCTGAACCTTATGATTGCGAAGAAGTGAGTGACCGATTCCAGACTCGATTGTCTTAGAAGAACCACGTAGGTATCACATCTGAACCCTTCAGTTATCGAAGAACCAAGGAAATAACACTAATGAATCGATAGTTGCAAAAAACTGATACAGATTGCAAGATTAAGAGAATACCAGATTGATATGGATCGATGAATCTGATATGCCCCAAGTGATGATAGATTTGCCCCAAACGATGAGGACTTTTGATGAATCAGCAACTAGACATGGTTGTTGTCTTGATTACTAAGGAAAGATATGATTTCAAATTTGATTATAGACTTTGAATGATATGTAATACCATGCCCTCTTTAGGATTAAAATTGAAATCTGACAAGAAAAGCCAGTGTTTGATAGTTTAGAAGCATGCTAATTGATTGGAAAAATGGTTAAACACATTTGAAAATGCATTCTGCATCGTTTGGAAGTCCAGAAGACCAAGTTTGACTAGGTTTGACCATGAGTTGACCATGGTTTGACCAAGTTGAAATTTTGATAGTTTGATGTAAGACAATTAGTTAAGTTGAATACTGGATTTCTGTGATGATTGAAGGTCAATTATGCAAGTAGTTAATAATATGAATGATCACAGATTTTGATTTTGATCCCGAAAAAGGATTCTACTTGTTGTTTCATTGGAGGAACCTTCGTGTAAGATTCAGCTCTTGTTAGATTGGAAGAGGCGATTAAAGAATCGTTTAAGCATTGAAGTTTAGCCAACCATTGTGAGATCATGCAAACATGCAGAATGCAAAGAGACATGCAGAATGAAATGCAACCTAAGACCTAGGACCTAGTCATTGATCATGTGTCGATTTGTTATCATCATTGAACTTTTAGGTAACTGGATAAATCAATACAATGTCCACTAGTTATGAAACCATAGACATATGAATATCGATTTGTATACGCAAGAACCAATACAACACCCACTGATTATGACAACCATGGATATATGAATATTGATTTTGTTTTCGGAATGTCAGATTACATATAAGCACCAAGGCATAAACGCCAGGATGACCTAAATATCATGTCCATTTTGATATAGCTATTTGTATAAGCATCAAAACATAAACGTCGTGATGACCTGAATATGCCTTGCATGCAAACACATCAAGCAGTCAAGAGATCATTCTAAATCCAATGTGAATTACCCGTAGTGACCCTTTATCATTCACATCCTTAGGTAAGATCGCATTCACAATAGGAGAAAGAACTTCACTCAAAAAGACAATAGTTAGATCAAACTTCCTTGAATTTTTTGGGTATCAATGGTCGAGGTACACATGGCCATCCAATTTGAGATAGAGGCTCTTACAGTCGAACACCATTTGAATCCAAAATTTCCAAAGTTGTTAGATTTTCACATACAAGCAGAAGATAAAGAAAAGATTATGCCCCCAGTCATCACTCTCTAAATCTTGTAAAGGACATCATTGAAGAGCTCAAAAGGACATAATATGCAAAAATCTCAATGCGAATCAGTAAGCATACAAGGAGATAAAAGCATTGTGAAAAGCATAGATTGTTTTCAGTTTTGATGTTTGATGTTGATTGTGTTGTTGTAGAGGCAAAATCCTTTCTGGAGACAAGACTGACTGAATGACTCACATGAAGCTGCAAAGGACTCTAACTGGATATGATACATCTCAGATACATTGGAGACCATAGGATACGACTTTGATTGCCCCCAAGTTTGAACATTGATAGGATACAGATGCTTGAGCAGATTGGTGTACAAACTGACTTATTGAAAACTGGAAATGCAAAAACAAACTGGGAGATATGTACAAACTAAAGCAAGACTGAAAGCTGGGAAAGACCAAGATTGCACTGATAGATGGAGCATTTTGAAACAAGTGGTGCCCATTTGCCGAGTTTTCACCATCTTGGTAGAGATTCTATTTTTGCTACCAAGGCGCCTATTTCCAAGTTTTCACCAAGGCACTTTCTCTTTTTCTCATTTTTTTGTATTTTTCATTTTTTCAATTTTTTTTTGTACTTTTGATATATTTTTATTTTTTTGTGAATCATCAAGGTGCCTATTGCTAGGTTTTCACCAAGATGTTCATTTTTTCAGGACTTTTTCTGATTTTTAAGATTTTTTCAAGACATTTTACCATAGACTGAATGCCTTAGGCATAGAATTTCTTCAGATGGAGAACGTTGATTGGTTCTTGGAGCTGTTCTCCTTCAGTCGTTGAGAGTTGATAGGCACTAGAGCCAAAAGTAGCAGTGATTACAAAGGGACCCAGCCAATTGGGTTCAAACTTCCCCTTGCGTTCTTGATGGGATTAATTTTTAGGATTTTCTCTCAAGACTAGATCACCAACCTGAAATTCTCTGTGTTTGACTTTCTTGTTGTAGCCTCTAGACATTCTCTTCTGATATACTCTGAGATGATCATACGCTGCTTGTCTGCACTCATCTAGTAGTTCAAGTTCTTGCAACCTAGACACTCTGTAGTCATCATCAGTTATTAGACCATGCATTCTGATTCTTAGTGATGGGATTTCAACCTCAATAGGCAGTACCACTTCAGACCCATAAACTAAAGTGAAAGGTGTAGCCCCAGTAGGTGTTCTGATACTTGTTTTGTAGGCCCAGAGAGTTGGATTGATCATGAGATGCCAGTTTCTTCCTATTTTATTAACTGTTCTGTGCAAGATCTTCAAGAAATTTTTGTTTGAAGCCTCAGCTTGTCCGTTCCCTTGAGGATAGTAGATAGAAGATCAATGTTGAGTAATCTTGAATTTGGCACATAAATCATCTAGGTCCTTATTTTTGAATTGTCCACCATTATCTGTGATTATGGAATGAGGTATCCCATATCTGCATATGATATAGTTCAATATGAACATAGATATTTGCTTTCTAGTTGCCTGTGTCAAAGGGACTGCTTCTACCCATTTTGTAAAATAATCTGTAGTAGTGATTATATGGTTATGACCATTAGAAGAGTGTGGATAGATAGCACCTATAAGATCAAAAGCCCATTGTTGAAAAGGCCATTGTGTTGTGAAGGGAATTAGATCTCTCCCTAGAGCATGAATCAAGTTACCATGCACTTGGCACTTTTGACAACTTTTAGCAAACTTGATTGAGTCTTTCTCCATTTCAGACCAATATTACCCTACCCTAATAAGTTTTTGAGCTAGTGTTAAACCATTTGAGTGTGACCCACAAATACCCTCATGGACTTCCTCTAATGCACATTGAGACTCTTCTTATTCTAAACATCTAAGTAGCATACCATCTAGACCTTATTTGTATAGATCATTACCAATGATGACATATCGGGAGGCATTACGGATAAGGTATCTCTTTTCATGTTGGTTGAAGGTATTGGGAATGATTTGGTCTTGGAGATAAGAAAATAGGTTTTGTATCTGGATGAATCATGACCTACAATAGTGCAAATCATGCAGGTTTTAGGGGAGTCATATGCAGGATAAGATAGTGCTTCCACCAGGAACTCGTAGCATAGCTCATGTTCAGGCTACTGTAATAAAGTAGATAGTGTTGCCATTGCATCGGCAACCTTGTTCTCCGTTCTAGGAATTTACTCAAATGTGATAGATATGAAATATTTCTTAAGATCATCTACCATTCTCTTGTAAGGAATGAGCTTTTCATCTTTAGTTTGGTACACATCATTGACTTGATGAATAACAAGTTGAGAGTCTCCATGAATGTGTAGCTTTGTCACCCTCCACTCAATTGCTAGTTTCATACCATTCAAAAGGGCTTCATATTCTGAATATTATTTATGCAAGGAAACTTTAATCTGAATGCTTTTGGGATTGCGTATCCTTGAGGAGTTATGAACAACATGCCTGCTCTGGATCCATTCTATGTATAGGAGCCATCAAAGAATAATTGCCATCCTCTAGAAGAAAGATGCATGATAGAGGAATCTGAAAATTCCATTTGTAGTGGTGTGTCATCAAACAATGGTGCTTCTGCTAATTGATCAAAAATGACTTTCCCTTTGATAGCTTTTTGTTCCACATATTCAATGTCAAATTCACTTAAGAGCATAACCCATTTAGCTAATCTACCTGTGAGGGCAGCTTTGCTTAGGAGGTACTTGAGTGGATCAATTTTAGCTACCAATTGTGTAGTATGAGCTAACATGTAGTGTCTCAGTTTTTGTGATGCAAAGATCACAGCTAGACAAGCTTTCTCAATCATTGAATAGTTCATCTCATATGCAACCAATGTTCTACTGATATAGTATATAGCTCTTTCCTTTTTGTTCTCATCGTGCTGTGCTAGCAATGCCCCCAGTGATGTATCTGTTGCGGAGACATATAAGATCAATGGCTTCCCATGAATAGGAGGCATCAAGATAGGAGGATTTGATAGATACTTCTTGATATTGTTAAAGTTTTTCTCACATTCTTCATTCCATGCAAAGGTCACACCTTTATGTAATGTTTTTGTAAAAGGTTGTGATATGTCCGCTAGCTGTGATATGAATCTTCTGATAGATTGAATTCTTCCTTGAAATGTCCTCATCTGACTGATATTCTTAGGGAGTTGCATCTCCATTATAGCCTTTACTTTAGCTGGATCAACTTCAATGCCCTTCTTTGAAACTATGTATCCTAAAAGCTTTCTAGAAGTGACACCAAAAGCACACTTCTTAGGATTTAGTCGGAGACTAAACTTTTCCATTATGTCTAGGATCATGCTCAAGTCCTTTAGATGTTCAATTCTAATCATAGATTTTGCTAATGTGTCATCAACATAGTCTTCCATGGTTTGATGCATCATGTCATGGAAAATAGATGTCATTGCTCTTTGATATGTAGCACCAACATTTTTAAGCCCAAATGGCATGACATTCCAACAGAAGGTACCCATGCACATGTGAAAGCAGTTTTCTCTTGATCCTCTGGAGCAATTTTTATTTGGTTATATCCAGAGAAACCATCCATTAAGGAATACATCTTGAAACCCGCAGTCATCTATCATATCAATGTTAGGTAGTGGAAAATCATCCTTAGGGCACGCTCTATTCACATCTCTAAAGTCTGTGCACACTCTGATTGAACCATCTGGTTTAGAAATAGGTACAATATTAGAGATCCACTCTGCATAGTCAATAACTCGGATGAATCTAGCTTTTAGGAGCTTTTCTAATTTAGCTTTTACCAAGAGTGCAACATGAGGATGCATCTTTCTCAATTTTTGCTTGATAGGTTTGACATTTGGAGCAATAGATAAATGATGCATTATGAGATTAGGATCCAATCCTGGCATATCTAAATATTTCCATGCAAAGTTGATCTTCTTCTCTATTAGGAATGTAGTAAATTTTTGTTTCTCTTCTTTTGATAATGATTGTGCGACATGTACCAATTGTGGTTCCTCTATTGTACCCAAATTGTAGGATTGAGTGGGCTCAATTAGAACTGGAGATCTATCCTGTAAATGACTTGAAAGGACATCAAATATCTCATCCTTAGGCACCTCAAAGAGGTTTTCACCTTCAGATACGTCTTTTATTTTTACTTTTGTAGGTTCTGAGACTGCCACAAAGTGGTTTTCACCCTCAGAACTCTTTTTCTTTTTCTTTTTATTCTTATTTTTCTAACTAAGATATTTGATGTCCGACTCCGTCATGCTAACGCTCAGTTCACTAATGGAAGTACTCATAGGCTCAACTACATTGAGGTAGCAAGCAAGGGCATAGTCATTCGGGAAGGTATAAATACCATGACTCAAATTTGTGGAGGTTTGATCAATAAGTTCTGGATATTTGATAGTCAAAGTAGGGAAAGATTGGGAGATAGTGTTTACGGATATGGATCTGTAATCATTGGTTCTAACCAGACGCTCAAGTTCAAAGGTGATATTACAAATTAAAATATTCAATTTGTGAATAGGCTCAATGTCATCGTGGGAGTCCAATTCAGCCATAGGTGGATCAGACTCGATAGGTTCATCATTTCACTCTAGACTTACGTTGGGATTAGGTGCATATTGGTGAATGAATTCAACATGTTTCTCTGTAATAAGCTCATCTTCATCTGGTTCTAGAATGGCCCCCCATTCATAGTCATTTGATTCAGCTTCTAATTCAGGATCTCTAGGAAATCTTAGAACATGAGTAAAGTCAGGGTGAATACCCCAAGAAGGATTACCCTCAGATTTTGATTTGAATTCATACTCATGGGAATCTATCTCAGAATCACTACTACTTCCCTCTTCTTGATTGTTTTCGAGATTAGCCGGTTCTTGTGTTGCAACTATCTCTTGATTGATAGTAGGTTCTTGTGTTTCTACTACATTAATTATTTTGATTAGATCATCTTTATCATCAAGAAGGTCTTTGATCTCCTTAGGAAATTTTTCATAGGGGATGAGTTCTGAACTATCTAAATCACTATCTGATGGTTATGTTTCTTCTTTCTTAAGAAGAGGTTCTCCTGGTGCAATCTGCTCTATGACATGAGAGCAATTACCTTTGAGGTGATAGGGTTTCTTCTTAAAGCCTAAGCCAACTTTGTTTTTATTTTCTCTACCAGTATGTGGGAGAGGTACCACGAGACCTTTCCCTCTAACTCTGAGAGGTCCTTGACCTGGATATCCCATCTTAGCTATCAATTTATCTCCTGGACCATACGACTTAGAAGAGAGTTTGGATACAGTAGAGCCACTAGTTTGAACAACTTGAGATTCAGGTTCATCTTTGTATAGCCATGATAGCACAACTTCATCCTCTTCAAACTCTTGCTTGGATACTTGTTCTGCCACAAAATTCTTTTTATATGCTTCAAGAGGTTCTTTAGGTTCAGGCTTGGATAATTTCAAAGATTGTTCGTATGACTTAGGTGAGATAGGGAGAGATGTCAAATATAAGACTAGCTCTATAATATATTCTCCCATCCCATTTTCTTTGATATTGAGCTCTTTTGCAAGATCTTCCATGTTAGATGTGGACGCTGCTTTAGTTAGTTCAATGGAAGATTCTCTATTATTAGGCACAAGCTTATCTGCACTTTCTTTCAATGTATTGCAAGTTGTATTCAGATCTGCGAGGATAGTAACCTCTACTCCTTCATAAGGAAACTTTAGACATTGATGGTATGTAGAAGGAATACCTTGCATTTCATGTATCCATGGTCTCCCTAGGAGGATGTTGTAGGCCAAAGGTAGATCAAGCACTTGACAGATGGTATCTTTGATAACTGGACCTACTCAGATGGGTAAGAGAATGGTGCCTTTAGAAGATCTTTCTTGTTCATCATAGGCTTTGATAGTTATTTTCTTTCTAGGATCAATAGCCAATTTTTAAAATCCCAATTGTGTGATCAAGCTGTAAGAACAAATGTTTAGGCCAGTGCCCCCATCTATCAACACACGTTTGACCCTACGGTTCTAGATCAAGACTTCTATATGCAAAGATTGATTGTGTGGGTGACTCAAGGAGTTGTCATCTTCCTCTGAAAAGGACATATATTACGGAGATGTAAGATGTCCAACCATAGTCTGGAACCTATCTAAATCAAGGTCATCAGGAACATTGGAACCGAGCAAAGCTTTGTCTAGTATGGCTCTGTGAGCTGGAGATATTCGAAGCAACTCAAACATGAAGATTTTGGCATTAATGTGCTGGAGTTGTTGAACAATGCTATAAGATGTAGGCCTCGTATCCTTTGGATTGGAAGATTTGGAAGTAGCCTTCTGCTTAGAAGCAGATGAAAGATTGAAGGGCACCTTAGGGACATTTGATGAATTTGGGATTTGTCCTTTTAGATGTGCTTGGGCTTGTGATCGAGTAACCGCATTGGTAGATTGATTTTGTCTATCTCTTCTTACAATTGTGATGACATTGCAACTTTTAGAGAGACATGGTTCAATTATATTAATGACAGCATTATTTCCAGGGTAGGCATAGTTGACTTTTGCCCCCATATTAGGCTGAGAAGTTGAAACTTCTTGACCATGTTTCAGAAATGGTTCTGTGAATGCTGTATGATCTTTATTGCTCTTAGGATTGTCAATTGTGATGTCTCCACTATCGATCAGATCTTGAATGGTATGTTTCAATCAAAAGTAGTTATTAGTTTTGTGACCTTTACCTCGATGGAAATCACAGAATTCATTTTCTCTCCACCATTTTGGCTTAGGCTCAGAATTAGGTGGTCGGATTGGTGGTAAAGAGATGATGTTATTAGCTAGCAGAGTTCTCATGGCAGATTCCAAAGATTCTCCAAGAAGACTAAACTTTCATTTATTATCCCATCTTTTATATTCTGGCTTCTTTTGAGATGGTTCGGATGACTTTTGTTCTGAAACTTTGATGGCTTGGGAACCAAGAGTTAGATTGTAGGCTGGTGCCTTTGATGGGGCATAGATAGTATCAACAATGCCATCTGTGACAATGCCTTTGTTCTTGTTCTAATTTTTGTTCTTGTCTTTAAAACTAGATTCTGATTCGTACTTATCTTTTTGAAGTGTGATTTCTCCTTTTTTCACAAGCACTTTTTCAATTTTGATAGCATTATCCACCATCTTATCAAAAGATGTATGATCTTGTATTTGTAGAGGATAATTGATTTCGAGAATAAGGTTATTGATGAAGATTTCCAATTTTTTTGTTTCTGGAATAGGTCTGACATATAGAGAGAACTTCTTCCTCCATCTTTCAAGAAATGTTAGGAATGGTTCCCCTAGATATTGCTTGAGATTACAGATATCAATCATGGTGATTGGATGTTGAATATTGTAGGAATATTTTTGATAAAACAATTTGATCAACTCCTCAAAAGTTTTGATAGTAGGTGGCAACCGAGAAAACCAATGAATGGATGATCCTCCCAACAATCTAGGAAAGAGGCGCATGAGATAGGTTGATTCATGCATGAACTCCATGGATTGCGTACAGAACTCTCTGATGTGATCTTGAGGATCAGAGTGTCTGTCATATTTATCATACTTTGGTATCTCCACTCTTTTTGGAAATGGTGGCATATACAAGTCTTGGTCAAAAGGAAAAGGGCATAGAGCCTCCATGGAGAACTCTTTGGGTTCCTTCTCTTTCTTAAGATTGTTAAGTTCAACTTGCATAGCATGCATCTATTTCATCATAGTTGTCAGTGGAGTTTCTTCCTCATGTGTAATGATATTTTCCACATTAAAGTTGGGAGGAAGTTTAGCTCCTTGATGTGCCAATTGTAAAAAGTATGCTTCTCTGTCTTCTTTCAAGAAATGCTTCATCATTCATTTGAAGTTATGATCATTTTGATATTGAGCAATTTCTTCAGGTGTGGGTTCCTGATCTACACCATGTTGAGATTGAGTTCTCTGAGAGCCAAAGTTTGTCCCTGCTTGAGACATGGTAGGAGTTTGTGGACTCCCTGGAATAGATTGATGTGGGGTTTGTTGGGTACCTCCATGAGTTGATGGAGGAGGAATGTAACCAATTTTTCATCGATAGTTGCCAAGACCGTCATCTTCATAAAGACCAGAATTGATGAGTTTCTCAAGAGTTGGACCCCTGGTAGCGATTATGGGTAAGGTCTGGGATGCTTCTCCAGATTTCTTGTGTGAGGAAACTCTAGTTTCCACCATCAACTTTGACTGAGACAAAGAATAAGATCCAGATGACTGAAGAATGAAATGAATCAAGATGATCAGATGACGCAACCTTGTCAAGGTTTGATTGATTTGAAGATCCGATTTAGACGTGGGTGAAGGATACTGTGCCCTGGATGTATGGGTAGATTCCCAAAAGATAACGAACAAGATATCACAACACTTAGTCATTTTGATGATTGATTGAAGATTGATAGTTATGACAAGGTTTTGACACAAGATGAAAAGGACTCAAATCAATTAAATAGAAGGTTGAATTGGATTCAAAAGGCCACTTTGGGATAATGATTGGATTCTCAATAGCTACTGCTCTGTTCCTGACACAGTGATTTGATCGACAGATTTTGGAAATAGGCTGAAAAAGCTAAATATCTGGCAATTCTGACAACTTTCAAAAATTTCTCAAATGACACTCTGCAAACTCGTACGACAGTGGGTATGCCATGAAATGACAGTTGCAAAACTCGTACGACAGTTGGTAGGTAATGAAACGATAGTTGAAAATATCATACAACAGTTGCAAGTAGGATTTTGACTTTTGAATTTTCTGGCATAAAAACTCATACGACACTGGGTAGTTCACCATACGATAGTTGGGCAGTACTGAAATGACATTTGACAAAAACTTGTATGACTTTCTGAGATGACTTTTGACTCCATAAAAGAATTTCACTTCAAATTTTGCAAATTTAGGGTTTTTAGTTTCAGCCTGTTTGCAAATTGTACTGCCCAGATTTGAGGATTGTAATAGATTTATTCATTTTCAATAACCAGATAGCTAAACGAGCACGCAAAATAGCAAGCTAGTGATTTCAAGCATGTTTGAAAACAATGAACAAGGGCAAAAGAAACTTTGCGCGTGAACAATCAAGTGATTTTATTCGTTCTAATCCTCTGAAGCGCTAATTATGTATGTTCCAAAAATGTTTTGCAATAACGCACATATACCCTAGAAAATGAAAATTTGGCCTCGCTGGGGTTTTTAGTAATGGTTTGACTCTACAACTTTTATGATCGAAAGGGGTGAACTTCAATCCTGACGCACTAGGGTTTTGACACAGTTTGAGAACTTAATCTTCAGGAGCTGCTAGGGAGATCTAACAACCCAACAATGAACCACACCTGTGAAGATTTCTTCCACAAGGACATTTATATAGTGGTTGTCACTACCACGGCAAAAATGGCTATTACCGCTTGTAGTTATGTCAACGCAGTTTGCCCTGTGAAGGGAATGTCCGCTATGGTTAACCCTCTCTAAAGATGACTCACAATAGTATACCACAAGAGGACTTGGCTCCAAATCCAAGGTTTTTGACACCTTTTCACTTTTAACCCAAACAAAGCAAACAGATAAATCTGACACGCTAAGACAAAGTTTGTTTCACCAAGGTCTATGATGTCAACCCCATGTGATCTATCAACCTCTCCGGAGAGAGAATGTATCGATCAATAAGAGAAGATGCACTAACCGAGTAGAATGTGAAACGCACTAAGTATCCTCCCTACCTACAAGGATTCCATTGTCAAGAAGGATTTCAATAGGAATCCAATCTCTCAAGAATCACAAATAGTGTTCATAGGGCCTAATTACTATGTTTTCACAGATATATTTCTGAAAGTAAATCTACCAAATGTACTCAAAAGCAGAAAGAGGAACACTTAACGCTTAAAGCGAACATGAGGTGAGTCCACAAGGTGGAACAATTAACCCCTCACACAAGATAAAAATGATTCCACAACTTAGAAAACAAGTGAGTTCTAAAAAGCACAAAAGGGTTGCTTGGTGGAATAATTAATGCTTCTCTCTTATAGACCCCTCCCCTTTATGACGCTGAGATTGCAACCACGGGGCGAAATGAGGGGCCAACGGATTTAGCAATTCTAATAACCCAAGATAGCAATCTAGATCAATCACAAGTATGTAAGACTACTTATCAATACTTAAGGTGTTACAACCTAGTATTCAATTATGCAAATTTGAAGAAAAGCATGCAAAGAAAACACTCAAGCCAAACACATGAGAGATTCATTTTAGGATCCAAATTGAAATGTTATCAGAACAAGGAGAATACCTAAGATCCTTGCAACGCACTTAGTAGATGTTTACCTATTTTTAGCAATTCTTGCACTTTTTCCAATCAAAACCAGCAGGAGTCAATAAAAAATAGAGAATTTCAATTGTTAAGATTAGCCGTTAGTCAAAATCTGAAAACCAAATATGACAAATTGCCCTTAAAAATGAAACGACAATTAAAATCTAATGCTGAAACTCGTACGACAGTAGGTCTATTACCAGACGATAGTATGAAACTTGTACGACATTGGGTGTGCTCCCAGACGATAATACAAAAACTCGTACGACACTGGGTATATGATGAAATGACAGTTGAATTTCCAAATGACAGTGTGTACAGTCTGGCATGATTCTCGATCCAATAGACTGTCGTACGATAGTGTGTCCAGTGTGAAATCACTTTTGGCAGAAACTCATACGAAGATTGTACGGACAGAAATTAAAAATCATAATTTTGCATAGAAACCGAGGACAAAAAGATAGAAATTGATAGAATTGAATTGGAAACTCATTTCAGGGCCCCACGCTAGGCACCAGAAATGTGTGTGAAAATTGTACCTGATCTGTAGACACAACACTTCAGTAAAACATTAAAGGTTAGCTATAATCAAAATCGTGCAAAATTGAAATCTAATCTAACTAAGCGATTTACTACCTTCTAATAGGTGCGAAATTGATGTTCTTAGATTTTAATCGAGATTAGTGACCTAGACGACACCTAGGTGAAGGATTTGAATGCAATTGATCTAGATATGAATTGAATGCAATTAAGCTATTTTTTTGGATTTTCTATGCAATATGAATGATAAACTGATATGAAATTGATCTATATGAAATTGATCTAATAATGATATGAATCTATGCTAAATGATATGCAATGCTCAAAACAAGAAAGATCTCACAATAGCTTGGATTCGCAAAGATGATCCTTTAGACTCCAATTTGACAGCGTGAGAATGCAAATTCGTGGATGAATTACGAAGAGCTGAGCCTTGATTTTATAGAAATCTTGGGCTTTGGAGGTGCATGGAAAAAGCCATAAATCACTTAGATTAACTCAGCTTGATTTTTGAGTTATTTGATCATGAAAGATAGTTAATTCTCAAAATTATGCAAAAGCATGCAAAAACAACTTTTTAACTCAAATTAGAGTTTAGATCAACTTTTTGAACTCCAAAAGGATGTTGAGTTCCAAAAAGTCAACACTTTGCATTGATTTTCTGATTTAGAGTTTAACTGTTTATTTTGAATGTGCATAATAATTAAGAATTAAATAAATAAATAATTTGATTTATCTTCAACTCAATTGATTTTTTGAAAATAAATAATTGATTTATGGGTTAATCAATCATTAAATCAAACTTTTATTAAAAACTATATTATTAAATAATGACAACATGCTTTAATTAATTAAATAATAATTTAATCAATTATTCATAGGATATTAGATTTATTGTCAAAATTAAATAATACAATTAATAATAGATATAATTAAATTTAATTAAACAATTAAGTGGCAAATATTAAATCTAATTAATTAAATATGAAAATATTTAATTAATCAAACTTAAGGATAAATATGATTTATCGCCAAATAATTATTAAATTAAAGATAATTAAGATATTTAGGAATATTGCTAAGAATATTCCCCGATGCAAAATTTAAGATAATCAATTAAGATTCGATGATGTTCAGATGTGCCTTAGGTTAGGACTTTGATGTCGATTTCGTTCGATATGTTGATATAGAAGATTAATGAACTTATAGCCCATTTTTGGGGTATTACACTAGTGAACAACCGAGCACTAGTGAAACAACCGACCAAGCCAAGCAACATAAGCATCACCGAGCACAAGAAGTTTCACTGAGTTTCTTTAGCAACTGAGCTTCCTTCAATAACAGAGACTGTCGGTTAAAGTTGCAACTGAGTAACATAGAACCAAAACAACACACCTCCATGCAAATTCACTGAGTACCCTAGAATGCTCATGCATCACTTTTGTAAGGACAAGGTCATTCAGTCATACCTACGCATAGGTACCTTCTCCCACTCGCATCCTTAGTCTTTACTAGCACTAAAGGCATGGGTGAGGCTTACATTTATCTTATTTAGTGTTTGATTCCACCCCATTAATTTAATTAAAGTTATCACTTGATTAAAACAACTCATCAATGGGTTTCCCTGGTACTAACTGTACACACTAAAATGGTGCACTTCTATGAACCATTACATGCAAGGTTGCTCAAGAATGAGGCCTCACAAAGCGGCTCATAGCTCTCTGTGCATGGAGTTGCAAGGGACTATGATGTGTTTGCTCTCAGCTAGAGCTACAAGCTTGTGACCTTGCTAGTCAACCATACAATGAGAGATTCAAGTGAAGACAAGGGCAAGAGTGCCAATATCCTCAAGAATCATTATGAAAATGCAATGCAAGCTATATGATGATGCAATCTAAACTATGAAAGGAAAGTACAAACTATGCTATGAAAGGAAAGAACAAGTATTACCAAGCCTTCCTATTTAGACTATGTGAGCTTATCCTATTGCATAAAAGGAAATCTATACTATGAATGCCATTATCATGCAACTAAGAAAGCAAATATGCAACTAAATGATGAAAGAAACAAGTCTTCAATGTCTTCAAAAACTCCAAATGCACCTAAAACCTGCAGCATAACATTAGCATAAAAACATGAGATATGCAAATGAAGGAGAGAGCTCTCCTTTTATAAGAAATGAGGTGAAATGGACCATGGAGATTAAGAGGCAAAAGTCTCAATCAACGGTGGAGCTTGAAAGAGGAGCAATCCATGTGCACAAGTATCCTCCAATAAGAAAATAAGAGTTGACTTTATGTCCATATGAGACAAAAAGTGTTTTTTTTCCTTTTTATAAAATATGAATAATGCTTTATTTGTGCAACTTAGGACAAGAGGAAAGGTGGGGCTTTTTATTTATTAAAAGAGGAGGAAATATTCCTTTTAAATAAATAAAGACTTAGGATAAATGGTTAGCCCATAGGATAAAATTCAATATATGATCGAATTTAAGATTTAATCAAGAAATTGATATTGTTGAAAATATTGATTATTGATAAAAATGATTCAGGATTAATAAATTGAATAAATGGGGCCCAAAGTCTAGGCGACCATTTTTGGGTGCATACATTTGCCCCTCTTTGACTAATATGTGATCGATTTGGGAACACATGCAGTCAAAGAAGAATTGAAATGTGAGATCGATCTGGGATCACAAAACAACTCAAATATGAGGTCGATTTGGGATCATATCCGGACAAAGCATAAACAAAAGTCTTTGAACATGAGGTCGACTCAGGATCACATTCAAAGTAAGAGATAAGAATCTCAAATTTGAGCAAAAGCTCACAAAAGATGTCTGAATCAAGAGCATCAAAGAATCGGGGATGAGAATCCCATAAATACTGCCCCCTCGGAATCAAAATCAAAATCAAGTAAAGGAGAGACAAAAAATCGATAAGGTTGATCAAATCATAATAAAATCACAATCGAAGGTAAGGGTCAATAGGTTAACCATTAGGCAATGAAATATGCCCCAGCCTGAAAAGATGTAGTCAAACGTGAGAAAGGAGGGAATGGAAATGAATATAAATGAAAGACTAGAAGTTTGGAAGACATGGAAATGAAGAAATCACAATGCCCCAACAAAAATCGAAGGATTAGGCCTCAAAAGATCAGTCAACTGCGCAGAAGGGGGAAGATTTTGAAACATGATTTTGACTATCAAGATGACCTCAAATTTCAATTTTGAGTCCAAAAATGGATCCAAGACGTCAAAATTAGCTAGGGGTGCAATTTTTGCGCAATTTCGAGGTGTTTTGAAAATGAGGTCAAAAAGTCAAAAGGCTATAAAAGGGGTCAAAATGTCATTTTCAAAAGTCATTTGTCTTTTAGCGATTTGAGAATTTTCAGAGCTTTAGAGAGAGAAAATAGCCCATCAAGGAGGAGTTCCCGTCCACAGGCATCGATTCAAGCGCGCCCGATTGCACAACTGGCCACCACAGTATCCTGCCCCGGTATGTTTTCGAAAAACTTGAGCTTTTTGAGTCATTTTTTGCATTTAATAGCTTTTTTTAGCACGTTTTTCAAATTTTTAAATTTCAAAAATTTTCTCTGAGCAAACTATCGCGCGATACTTTAGAAGTATCGTGCCCTTTGGGGAGAAATGTCACGCGATACTTCGCGGGTCCCCAAAGTATCGCGCAACCTAAGGCACCAGTATCGCACGATACTGGGTGAAAGATTGCATGATACCGGGCCAAGTATCGCGCGGCATAAGGTCTATCGCCCCGCTATAGGGAGAAGTATCGCGCGATACTTCTCTAAAAAAGAATATCGCCCAAGTTAAAATTTTGATTTTTTACGTATTTTTGAGCAAAAATGACATGGGTCTAGACAATGTTACGCTTTAGAGATGTTTTATACTGAGTTTTTAGACATTCATCATGATATGTGCTAACAACTGGCTTGGTTTTGGCTTGCAAGAGGTTTTTTCGGTGCTGATCATTAGAGCGCCGAAGGTGACAGGATTGAGATGTGTCCGAGATCTAGACGATCTGGGCAATGCCGACATCAGAGCGATGGGGTTGAGATATCTGTTGAGATATCCATACATCAGAGCGGACCATGGGTTGTTGACTGCTCTTGCCGAGAGATGGCATAGCGAGCACAACACCTTCCACCTGCCTACTAGAGAGGCGTCGATCACCTTAGAGGACGTCTACAGGATCTTACGAGTGTCATGTCATGGCGAGCCGGTGAGTATAATCATGTTTTAAGATATAATCATAAATGTAATATTTCCATATGATGAAAACTGACATGATTTATTTTTTGGCACAGGTGTACTATGATCAAGATGCCACTGAGGGGCGCTGACTGGTTCAGGAGATGTTCCAGGATGTCACTATTCTGGATAGGCATATCAGCTGGGAGAGGCTGATAGATGATTTTGGCAGAGACTACCCAGTGCCATGTATAGTGGCATCCATTATCTCATAGATCCTGATGACTGATCACAGTCAGAAGGGATTCCCGCTCGGATGGGCTCGGTTACTAGTTGACTTGGTTGGCAGGCCTCGGCGGATGGCATGGGGTCTTGCCATATTGGCAGAGATGTACCATGAGTTGCACGAGATTGTCTATAGAGACGATCGGACATGGGCATGCGGTACCATCCTGGCACAGGTGTGGGCATGGGAGCACATCACTGTGGTGCGCCCCAAGGTTCAGCCGAGGGAGAGGAGGTACCCCTTCATCTATAGGTACCTCAGGTTCATATCACATGCCCATTTTGGGGATGTGATGTACTACAGGAGGATTCTAGATGAGATAGCCTCATTCACATGGAGGCCATATAGGGAGGTGGAGGTCTGGGGAGATGCAGCTGATGAGTTGTGTTACATGCTGTGCACTCGGCCACTGGTAGGTTGATATGAAGAGATAGTAGAAAGGTTCTGCATCACTCGGGTATGGCGGTAGTTTGGGAGGTAGCAGCGAGTCTCGACAGAGACTACTACATATGCTAGGGCTAGGGATGAGGAGGGTCATGGGTGGCTACCCATGTTGGACTATCAGCAGGCTGTCGCAAAGACAGTAGGTATCAGGAGTGAGCCCTGGGAGTATTTCCCAGATGTGGCAGATGCAAGGGCTGATGCAGCCTACAAAGCAGAGCGGCGGAGGGTGCCATTCCCTCGGTTTACAGTACCAGATGCACAGGTACTAGCGCAGGGAGGAGACGAAGGGGATGACGGGGGAGACAAAGGAGACGGAGGGGAGGGAGGGGATGGAGGAGATGGTAGGAGGGGGAGAGGGAGGAGGATGGAGAGAGGAGAGGGGTCGAGATCAAGTGGCCAAAAATGGTCACGGGGACAGAGATCAGTGACACCTGAGGATGAGGTGAGACCAGCTCGCCGGCAGGCAGAGGCACAGTAGGATCAGCCTGCAAGGGGAGAGGATCTGAGAGCCTAGATACAGGCTCAGGAGGCAGAGATACATCAGCTTCAAATTACTATAGCTGTGAGAGATCAGTAGCTACTAGATCTGAGGGCAGAGCGAGATCAGCAGATAGCCGATCTCAGGGCAGAGATAGCATGTTGTGAGGCGATGGCACAGGCAGAGGCACTGGAGCTCCGATTAGAGTCAGCGAGAGCAGCCTACTATCACAAACTCTATCTGCAGGCCATTCTAGAGGGTGAGAGAGCACCATCATACTCTCAAAGGGTAGGGGTATCAGATGTGGTACTCGATAGGAGAGCTATGCCTCCTCCACCACCACGAGCTCCTCACGAGGGTGGTAGCAAGTCTTAGGGTTAGGTCTTAGGTTGATAGATGTTTTGGACATATCCTGAGACTTTTGATCCAGATTTTGGGATCTCATATTGTATTGTATATCATGACATTGTTATAGATTTATGAGATTATTGGATGTTCAATGTATCATATGTATTTGTCTCACTTGTGATGGATGTATTAGTTTATGTATATTGTCTTGTCATTTTGCTCAAAATGCTTATGTATATGCTTATGTATGTTCTCTCTCATAGATGTATGTTTAATTCTCATGTATATGATATAGACTCATGTTTCTTAAAAATGACAGTTTTGATATAGATATGATGATATGATTAACCCCTTGTGATGAACAAGAACAGGTTTGAGATGAAAAAGACAAGGAGTGAAAGACATGATCGAGAAGAAGAAAAGGTGAGCGCAGTCGACTAACAGGTCCATGTAAGATGAAAAGAAGAGCTCTCTCCATATGCAAGAAATGCAAAACTAGACTATCATGAACCTAAAAATGCAAGCTACTATGAAAGTGGTTGACTTGCAAGGTCACAATGCCTATAGACATCTAATTATCATCATCAAGCATTATTGGTAGCATCGTAAGATCATACAATGCACACTAGCATAACTATGTGGATATGAATATGATCTTTATCAGATAGAAATGTGGAAATCCCACCTAGGCATCAAAGACATCGAGGTCAAGATGACTAATGCAGTGAGATCACCTAAGTTTGATATGGTGAGATTATGCTTGTATCAAGACACATGAAAGTCAGGATAACTAGAAGCATGCACTCGCAAAATAGTCAAGGATAATACCTTGTCAATCCATAGGGTCAAGTAAGACCAGCATAAATGCTCATGATAGTTAGGATCAACAAAATATACCCACAAGCAGATAAAGAAAGAAAACATGTTCTCATTCCCTCAGTCTTCTAGCTATGCATCATCGAAAACTTCTCAGGGAGAGATCACTCATCAAAGAAATCCTCATAGACAGCACACACAAAAAAATAAAGTCATCATATCGTCAACGAGTTGATTGTTTAAGTGTGTGTGTGTTGGTCATAGAGTCAAATTTTGAGTATCATATCTGCTTAGTGAGAAATATCACATCATACGAGACTGTTGGGTAAGACACCTAATAAGTGTTAAGAAACACTCGACGCCAGGGTAGTGTTGAAAAACACTGTTTGGGGTGGTGTTGAAAAACACCTATTGTGAAATGACCCAAGAGACAACTACACCTAAAGGACCAATGCTAACAGTTATGCCCCCTAGACAAAGATAAAGACCAATTCTAGACCAAGTCAAATAAGGTCAAGGCATGATGGAGAAAGGCTAAGTGTCGAGGATGCATGCTAACAAATAGGGGTGCAAAGGCCTCAAGTAACGCCTGTTTCCAGGTTTTCACCACTTGGATTCTTTTTTCATTTTTTTTATTTTTTTGGATTTTTGAATTTTTTGATTTATTTATATATATATATATTTTTTTTTCAAGACTTTTTATGCTTTTTAGAATTTTTTCAGCATCATATATCAATTTTTTTGGCATTTTTTCAGGATCATAAAATATGTATAAGGGATGCCCCTAGACATAAATGGGCATCAAGGATAGAACTTCTTTAGGTGCACAATGTTGATGGGATCAGGGAGCTGTTCTCCATCAGGATCTGACAGTAAATACACACCGGTACCAAAAGCAGTTGTGATGACATATGGTCCAAGCCAGTTAGGTTCAAACTTGCCCTTTTGCTCTCTGTTCTGTTGGTTCTTAGGGTTCTCTCGCAAAACAAGATCACCTATTTAAAATTCTCTAGGGTGAACCTTCTTATTGAATGCTTTGGACATACGCTTCTGATACACTCTCATATGATCAAAGGAAGCTTTATGCTTCTCATCTAGAAGTTCTAGTTCATGTAACCTCATGGCGCGGTAATCCTCATCTGTAATCAAACCTTTGAGTGAGACTCTAAGTGATGGTATCTCAACTTCTAAAGGCAATACCGCTTCAGCGCCATAGGTGAGGGAAAAAGGAGTGGCTCCTGTAGGTGTGTGAATGCTTATTCTGTAAGCCCATAGTGCTGGATTGATTTGCAAGTGCCAATCCCTACCATTCTTGTGCACTGTCCTATGAAGAATCTTAAGAATGGTTTTGTTAGAAGCTTCTGCCTGTCCATTTCCCTATGGAAAATAGATGGAGGACCAATGTTGCTTGATTTTAAACTTTTTGCATAGATGCTTTAGGTCCTTATTCTTAAATTGACCTCCATTGTCAGTAATGATCTCAGAAGGCACTCCAAATCGGCAAATAATATGATTTAAGATGAACAAAGAAATGGTCCTCCCTGAAGCAACAGAAAGTGGCATAGCTTCCACCCATTTTGTGAAGTAGTCAGTGGCAGTAATAATGAACTTGTGTCCACCTGATGAGTTGGGATAAATCTGCCCAACCAGATCAAAGGCCCAGCGCTGAAATGACCAATGAGAAACAGAAGGGATCAACTCCCTACCTGGAGCATGAATCAGGTTTCTGTGTTTCTGACATTTTTCACATGACTTAGCAAAGGTGACTGTGTCTATCTGCATTGTGGGCCAATAATATCCCACCCTAAGCAACCTTCGGGCCATGGCAAGACCATTAGAATGTCCACCACAAATACCCTCATGGATGTCAACTAACGCTTGGTTGGATTCCTCCTTTTCCAAGCACCTAAGGAGCGTCCCATCTAAACCCCTCCTATATAAATCACCAGAGATGAGGGTGTGGTGAGAGGCGTTACAGATGAGGTTTCGGCATTCAGAGTGGTTGAATGTGTCAGGGATGATGCCATCACGAAGATATGAATAGATAGCACCATATCGGGAAGACTCATGTGTGACAATGGTACAAATGACATGGCTTTCAGACGAGTCAAAGATGGGATGGTGTAGCTCTTCCACCAGGAATTCAAATCTGGATTCATGTGTCTCCAACTGAAGAAGGGAAGCTAATGTGGCCATAGCATCTGTAGCTTTGTTCTCTATCCTAGGGATTTGTTGAAACGTCACAAAGGTGAAGTAGCGTCTCAAAGAATCAACCATCTTTTTGTAGGGTATCAATTTGTCATCCTTGGTTTGATACTCTTCATTGACTTGGTTGATGATTAACTGGGAATCCCTAAAGACATGTAACTCTGTGATGTTCCATTCTATAGCCATTCTCAAGCCATTAGTTAAAGCTTCATATTCTGCAATATTATTGGTACATGGGAATAAAAGTTTATAAGACTTTGGAATATTGTACCCATGTGGAGAAACAAATAACACTCCAGCCCCTGATCCATTTTGCATGTGGGAACCATCAAAGAACATTGTCCAAGTGCGAGTAGTCATATACAAGATGTGTTTGTCTTGGAATTCCACTTGGACTGGCATACTATCCTGAATTGGGAAATCAGCTAATTGGTCAGCAATAGCTTGCCCTTTTATGGCCTTCCTTTCAATGTACTCTATGTCAAATTCGATTAGGACCATCATCCATTTAGCAAGTCTACCCGTGAGGGTAGCCTTACTAAGCAAGTACTTAAGAGGATCAATTTTTGCCACCAAATGTATGGTATGAGCAAGCATGTAGTGGCGCAACTTTTGAGAAGCAAACACCACTGCAAGACAAGACTTCTCAATATTATTGTAATTGATCTCATAGGAGACTAGAGTACGGCTAATATAGTATATGGCCCGTTCTTTCCCGGTATCATCTGATTGAGCCAATAATGCCCCTAGGGAAGTGTCTGTAGCTGAAATATATAGGATCAATGGTTTCCCTGGAATAGGAGGCATTAGGAATGGAGGATTAGCCAAGTATTGTTTGATTTGATCTAGGCTCTTTTGACAATCCTCGTTCCAAACACAAGAAGCACCCTTATGCAATGTCTTGTTAAAGGGTTGTGCTCTATCTGCAAGCTGAGAAATAAACCTCCTAATCGATTGAAGACGTCTCTGAAGACTTCTCATTTGGCTGATATTTCATGGAGGTGGCATATCTAGAATTGCTTGGACCTTTTCGGGATCAACCTTGATACCTTTTGCTGATATTATGAATCCTAAAAGTTTGCCTGAGGTGACGCCAAATGTGCACTTCTTTGGATTCAATCTTAGTTGAAACTGTTCCATGCGATCTAGAATTACTTCCAGATCATCGAGGTGTGTGTCCCATTTTCTTGATTTTGCCAGGGTATCATCCACATAATCTTCCATATTTTTGTGCATCATATCATGAAAGATAGTGGTCATAGCTCTTTGGTAGGTTGCTCCTGCATTCTTTAATCCAAATGGCATGACGTTCCAGCAATAGGTTCCCCATGCACATGTGAATGTTGTTTTCTCTTGATCTTCGGGAGCTATTTTGATTTGATTATACCCTGAAAAACCATCCATTAGAGAGTATATGTCATAGCCCACCGTCATGTCCACTATCATATCAATGTTTGGAAGTGGAAAATCATCCTTTGGGCATGCTTTGTTTAAATCCCTAAAATCTATGCATACACGAATGGACCCATCATGTTTGGAAATGGGTACTATGTTTGAGATCCATTCTGCATAATCGATGGCTCTAATAAATCCATCTCTCAAAATCTTTTCTAATTCCCCTTTGACAAGGAGAGCTACATGTGGATGCATTTTTTTGAGTCTCTGTTTCATTGGCTTGACTCCTGGAGCTATGGATAAGTGATGCATTATAAGATTTGTGTCAAGCCCTGGCATGTCTGAATAGGTCCATGCAAAATTAATTTTTTTTTTTTGTAGAAATTGTACATATGCCTTGGTCTCTTCTTCTGATAAAGACTGAGCAAGATGGACTATCTGAGGATTTTCTTCTGTGTTCAAATTGACTGGCTTTGTTGGCTCAATCAATATTGATGATCTATCCTAGAAATAACTCGGCAAGTTATTAAGTACCCCATCCTTAGGTGCCTCAAAGAGGTTTTCACCCTCGGATGCGTCATTTCTTTTTACTATTTTTGGTTCTGATACCACCATAAAGTGGTTTTCGCCATCAGACCTTTTTTTCTTTTTTTCTTTCTCTTTTATTTTTAGACTGAGGTACTTAATATTAGGCTCTGTCATGCTGGTTGTTGGTTCACTGGTGGAAGAAGCCATGGGTTCAAGAGCATTCAGATAGCAAGAAATTTTGTAATCATTCTGAAAGGTGAGGAATGTAGGCTCTTGATGGCACTGAGACCAGTTAATTAGGTCAAAGTGAACAAGGGGTAGGTCAATGACTGGTTCAATGTTGTTTATGCGAAAGGTGTCATCTCTGGTGACCATATAATTGGAGTTCATCAAGTCTTCTCCTGAGATACCTGAATTAGGACTCATCCTACCAAACAAAGCATCGTCCACTAAGGCAATTTGAGGAGTCCAATCCTCTAGTCCTACACTAAGCTCATTAGTCGCATCAGGTTGGGTACTATAAGCATGGACAATATCTATGTCCAGATCAACTGTTGCATCTAAAAGTGAGTCCCATTCATATTCATGGGAATCTATGTCTGACTCATCATTTGGGCCTCGTGATGTAGAAGCCTCAAGGTTAGGAAGGGTTTCCCCCTCTCTAGTGCTAGTATTGGTACTATCTGTCGCAGCTAGGACAGTAACACTTTCCATTATCGATCTAGCAGTCATACAGTCACTATCCGTCACAGTTGGGATAGTAGGACTGTCAAGTATCAAATCTGTGGAATCTCCCCAAAGGAGATTTGTTGAGGGCACCCAATCATCAGACACATCTTGTTGATTAGAAAGATCGGGCATATAATCTGAGTCACTGTCCATCGCAGCTGGGACAGGGACACCTTTCTTCTTCTTATTCTCAAAACCTAAGCCAACCGTGGACTTATTCTTTCATCTGAAGAGAGCATGATCAAGAGGCTCAGCTTTAGCATCCAGCATATGACTAAGGGGACTATGTCCTAGATATCCCATATTTTTAACCATTGCATACCCTTTCCCATAAGTTTCAGGTGAAAGAGAAAAATTCTCGTTGTGTTTGTATTTTTCCTCGTGATAGATCCAGTCCCTTATGGCAACTTCCTCTTTCTCTTCCTGAATGGGGACCAAAGACTCAACAAATTTCCCAAATAATGTCATTGCTGATGACGAAGGCTTCATACTTGGTGATGGTCTCCCATAAGACCTAGGAGAGATTGGCATGTTTGTAAAAGAGTCAATTTTATAGTCTCCCATCCCAAGATCTATGGTCTTGAACTTATGCTTGCATTGTTCAAGTGAACTACTAGGACTGTCAGCTTCCCTATTCAAAGGTACATGTGATCCCACAGAAATGTTATTAACTGATAAAGCACTATCTCCAGGTATGCAAATTTCTACACCGTTATGGGGAAATTTAACACACTGGTGATATGTTGATGGGACTGCTTGCATTTCATGAATCCATGGCCTACCTAGCAAAATTTTGTAGGCTAAAGTCCAACATCAACAATTTGGAATAAGATATCTTTTTCTACTAGACCAATGTGAATAGGTAAAACGGCCAATCCCTTAGAACTTCTTTCTGCTTCATCATATGCTTTGATTGTGATCCTTTTCCTTGTGTCAATGACATTCTCAGAATATCCTAGAGCCAGCAACAAACTCAGGGTACAAATATTGAGCCCCGCACCCCCATCTATCAGTACATGCCTAACATGAGTTTTATGAATCATGACTTCGATGTGTAAGGCCAAGTTATGTGGGTGACTGATGGATTTGTCATCTTCTTCTGAGAAGGTGAGGTAATGAGGGCTAGCCAAATGGTTGACCATGTTCTGGAATTGATCAATATCTAAGTTGTTAGGGACATTGGCTGCTCGCAAAGCATCCTCAAGGACGCGCTTGTGCTTAGGATACAATTCTAAAAGCTCAAAAATGGATATCTGCGCAGGTGTACGTTGTAGCTGGTCAATAAGATTATAATTGGAATCAAGACCAACGGTAGATTTGGGAGGAGCACCTTTGGACATGGGCTGCTTAGACTTGCTAGTGCTAGGACCTCTAATGATAATGGGCGCTTGGGCCTGCCCCCTAGTGACAGCATTGAGGGACTGGGGCATTCTTTGTGAGTGAGGACCTCTTATCACCATAGCGGGTCTTTCATTAGTCATAGGAGTTGAGTCCACATTATGTCCATAGGGATCTTTCCCTCTCATCATGTTGACACTATCATCCACAACTTCAAGCATGTTAATAACGTTCTTCGCATTTGTGTAGGTGTAGTTGATAGCTGCCTTGCCATTCTTAGAATTCTCTCCTTTCTCATATTTAGGCAAGGGCTCTTTAAAGGCTTTATGATCTGCATTAGTGGTTAACCCATCCACTTGTAATTGTCCTTTTTCAATAAGGTCTTGGACAAGATGCTTGAGTTTAAAACAATTTTCTATGTCATGTCCAATCCCATTATGGAAAACGCAAAAAGCCTTAGCATCCCACCAATGAGGTAAAGGATCCAGTATGCGATGTTTTTTAGGATCTTGTGGGTGTGCCAAATTATGAGCAACTAATGTCTTAAAAACATCTGCATAAGATTCTCCCAATTTAGTAAATTATCTTTTCTCCGTTTTAGATCTCCTTTGATACTTAGGTTTATCTTGTTGTGTTGAAGACGTTTGCAGCTTCATAGCTTGAACTGCATGGGAGAGGTTAAGAACTCCTTCATTTTTTACTTGAGATGATTCAACAACTCCGTCGTTGACCACTTGCTTGTTTTTGTTCCAATAGGAGCTCTTTTTATCCTTGTTACCATTAGTATTGTTATTTTGGCTATTGTTGTTATTTGTTGGTTTAGCCAAAATTCCTTGTTCTTTTAGGACATCCTCAATGCGACATGCCACCTCTACCATAGTATCAAAGGAATTAAATGAGATTTTCTTGACTTCATATCTTAGTTCTGGTATTAGATTGCTCACAATGATATCAATTCTCTCCTCCTCAGGAATTGTCCTTGGGTATTTTGAACACAATCGCCTCCATCATTGTAAAAATGTGACAAAAGATTCCCCTTGATTTTGCTTAAGTTTACACAAATCAAGCATTGTGACCGACCTCGATAAGTTGTAAGCAAAATGCTGAACAAACCTTTGAACAAGTTCTTTAAATGTCTTTACTGGAGGGGAAAGGTTGGTGAACCACTCCATGGCTTGACCTTTTAAACTCCTTGGGAATAATCTCATCAAGTAGGAGTCTTCATGGTGAAAGGAAAAGCTCATTATGTAGAACTATCGAACATGGTCATGAGGGTCACCAGTGCCATCATATTTGTCATATGTTGGGAACTCAACTTTCTTAGGGAATTCTACCATCACCACACTTTTGTCAATGGGGTTAGGACATATGGAGTCCAAATGAAACGTGCTCTTGGGAGCCTTCATCCTGTCTATATCCTTTTGCATTTGTAAGATCACCTCATCAGTTGAAGGGCTCTGCTTCTTGATCTTTTGATGAACATCAAAATTATATGGAACTTTAGCGCCTTTGTTAATAAGACTTTCCAAGAACTGATCTTTGTTTTGTTCCACATATTTCTCCACATATGCTTGAAAGGATGGTTCTTGTTGCATAGTCATGAAATCCATATGATCAAGTTTTGCATAACTTCCTCCATGTTGTGAGCCATGATGTGCTCATTGGGAGGGTTGCTTTGAATGTCTATGAGATGACTGTCTCCTATGATGGTCATATCTTGAAACCCTTCTTCCTCTAGGACTTGGGGATCATGAGGGCATCCTTGATCTTCTTCTAGGGCTTGGGGAAGGGGTAGATGGGGGTGAGTTGGTCCCGCTATTGGCTCCCTTCCCATTAAATTGGCTTTGGAGTTGTTGTGCATAGATTCTATCTTCTTCTTCTTGGGTGACTCTTTTCTGTATATCCAATAATGCACGTTCCTCTTCCTCTAGTTGTCTAAATTTTTCCTTTTTAGCAGCTTGTTCATCTAAGTAGGCTTGCTTCTCTCTCTCAATGCTTCTCAATCTTGTATTTGCATATCGAGAGGTATCTTTAAGCGGGGAGGTTTGTCTCGAATGTCTTATTGCATTGGCTGCGTTTATGTGGTGATCACTAGATTCGTTGTTCTGGTCTTCGTGTTGTGACCCTGAATCTGAGTGAGTTTGCTTATGATGTCTCTCGGCTCGTTGGTGAGCATCAAAATACCTCACGTTGTTGGGAGGTGACCCGGGTGGACTAGCATGAGAAGAACCACCATACTCTCTTCTGTGTCGTTGGAAGATATCCTCAAGAGTTTGATTCATGACTTCTCTTTGTTGTCAGATGAAAGTGTAACTCATGTCCATGCTTGATGAAAGTGGTACAAAAGAGGTGTTCACTTCACTAGGATTAGCTCCCGGATTAAAACAAACCTCAGATTCACTCTTAGGAGATTGATCAAAAAGGGGTCATTTTCCCTTAGGTTGTCGACGAGTCTTGACAGGTGGTAACTGACTAAAGGCAACAGGAGGTCACTTCCCTTGATTTACTTGGTACCTTGTCGTAACTGACATGAAAGAAAGATACTCTCAATGAAAAGGTAACCTCTCAAAGTGTCAACGCCAAACTAGGATAATCAAAGTCCTCTATTGTCCAAAGAGAAATGAGAAGATAAAAAAAAGGCTTTACCAACACTGTCAAAGAGGTGCTTCAAATCAAAGGGTGACTACCCTTGCACTTTTGAATCAGGAGGTTGGACTAGGCCAAGAGATAATTGAAATTGAGATTTAAATGAAAGTGATTTGGACAATAAGAGTACTAAAATTTTCCAAGAATGTAGCTAACAATCTTAGAGGTGAACCTTGGCACCAAGAATGACCTTCTAACTTGGCAATTATTTCAAAGTGATTTTATAAATCAAATGATGCTATCTCGGAGGACTAAAACCAGAAATTTAGAGTCAAGACAGGCCTCAAACGTCAGGGTGAGAAGCTTACTCTAAGACCTAGCCTGATTAACAGCAATTGAAACAGACCAAAATGTAAGCACGGCAAAAATTAACCAGGCGATATACTCCAGGCTACTGGGGTGATATACCTATAACCATGTGATACTTCGCACGACGCCAGGCGATATACCTCAGTACTAGCGGGTGATATACTCCAGGCAGGTCAGGCGATAGTCCGTCAGGGGTGAACTATCGCACGATATTTCTCTTCAAAGCAGGCGATATTTCTAGCAAGCGCGAAGTATCGCGTGATATTTCACTTTACAGGGCGCGATACTATTGCAGAATTGTTCAACTCTTGACCAAAATTGTGTAAAATTTATGTTTTTGGGTCTGTTTGGTCAAAATTTTCAGTCTGAGGGTTGATGTTTTCGATTTCAGTCACAATATCAGCAGAATTTTGGCAGGTTTGCAAATAGTAAGGATCAAAACATGGTCTCAAACACTTGAAACAAGGGCAAAAGCAACCTTGCCAAGACAAACACTTGTGATATCAGAATTGAAAAAGCACCCTATGAATGCTACTGATTGTTTGTATGTAAGAACGTTTGCACTGGCATCACACAACCGAAGACAATTCAAGCAAATCTATCCTAAAAAGTCAAGGCTCAATACTTACCAACTTAGCCCACAACTTGATGCCCCCTCGCCTCACACCAAGTGGTTACCCACAAGAGATGTTGGCTTTGTCGTGGAAATGTCAAATGACACAACCAAAGGGGCACATATGGTGAGTATCTTAAGGTGATCTGGGTAAACCACTTGGATCAATCCTTGCACTAAGAAGATAAGTGGCTAAACAAGGTGGCTTCTATCTAATGGTTCTTAATAAAGATTTCTGTTCACAACACCCCTCTTACTCCTCATAAAGGACTAGGACCTCGCGGCCTCAAGAGTACCTTAAGCATTCTTGTTCAATGTTTTCCCCATGGTCACAATCCCATGAGCTACTCACATCAAACGAAGACAAGTGTTATGTCTACCAATGTTTTTGGTGTCCTTGATAGCCTTGAGATTATAGTGAGTTGGAATCACTTGCCACCAAGGAAAATGATGACAAGGTTGTCCCCACTTGAGTCATTCCTCTTGATTGCTCAAGAGCAGGCCCGCTAAAGGATCCTAAACTAAACAAAGAATAGATCAACTCTTGAGGTTCAAGGTTTTTGGTTCACCACAAGGGTGAAGAGCATACTCTCCTATCTCAAGAATCTCTCCCAAACACACCAAGCAAAGAGATTCAATTACTCCCTTGCTTCCAAAATCTTAAGATGGGTCAAGATTTTCTTGTTCACCTAAAGGTGAAGAGCATACTTCTCCTACCACCTCAAAATCTCTTCCACAAGGTTTTAAGGATTCCTAATACAATTAGTGAATGCCACACTTGAAAGGAAAGCAAATAAACAAGCAAGAAATTTTTTTTTTATTTTTATGCTTGGGCAGCCCTGCAAAAACTGTTAGTAGCCCTCTTTGACATGCGTTTTTAGCAATTTTCAAGCAATGAGAGCACCTACAAACACAACTTGTTAGACCCACAAGGTTAGAAAAATCAAAATCCAAATGTAAATATGCAATAAACTGATAGATTTAAGGTAAAAGATGCAGGTTAGACCTATCTAAACACAGCAAAATAAAATAGCAACTAAAATGATCAAATTCGAATGAGAAAACTAGAAATGCAAGTCTCTGTCAGATCAGGTGATAAACCTCAGACTTCACCAGTATCGCGCGACACAGTTTCCTATAGTCGTGCGATATACCTCAGTCTGGGCGATACTTCACACTATGGGCGGGCAATACTTCGCTCGATGCCAGGCGATATACCTCAGTACTGGTGGGCGATTCTTCTCTCACGTGAAGTGTCACACCGCTATACAAAGGTATATCACGCGATATTTCTGAGAAGTATTGCGTGATACTCTGAGACAGAAAACTGAAACTGTAAAATTTCTGAAAAATAATCCCAAAAAAAATGATGAAAATGCAAATGAAATAAAAGACAAAGCCTATCTACTCTGCCCCACGGTGGGTGCCAGAAATGTACACACTAAAATGGTGCACTTCTATGAACCATTACATGCAAGGTTGCTCAAGAATGAGGCCTCACAAAGCGGCTCATAGCTCTCTATGCATGGAGTTGCAAGGGACTATGATGTGTTTGCTCTCAGCTAGAGCTACAAGCTTGTGACCTTGCTAGTCAACCATACAATGAAAGATTCAAGTGAAGACAAGGGCAAGAGTGCCAATATCCTCAAGAATAATTATGAAAATGCAATGCAAGCTATATGATGATGCAATCTAAACTATGAAAGGAAAGTACAAACTATGCTATGAAAGGAAAGAACAAGTATTACCAAGCCTTCCTATTTAGACTATGTGAGCTTATCCTATTGCATAAAAGGAAATCTATACTATGAATGCCATTATCATGCAACTAAGAAAGCAAATATGCAACTAAATGATGAAAGCAACAAGTCTTCAATGTCTTCAAAAACTACAAATGCACCTAAAACCTGCAGCATAACATTAGCATAAAAACATGAGATATGCAAATGAAGGAGAGAGCTCTCCTTTTATAAGAAATGAGGTGAAATGGACCATGGAGATTAAGAGGCAAAAGTCTCAATCAACAGTGGAGCTTGAAAGAGGAGCAATCCATGTGCACAAGTATCCTCCAATAGGAAAATAAGAGTTGACTTTATGTCCATATGAGACAAAAAGTGTTTTTCTCCTTTTTATAAAATATGAATAATGCTTTATTTGTGCAACTTAGGACAAGAGGAAAGGTGGGGCTTTTTATTTATTAAAAGAGGAGGAAATATTCCTTTTAAATAAATAAAGACTTAGGATAAATGGTTATCCCATAAGATAAAATCCAATATATGATCGAATTTAAGATTTAATCAAGAAATTGATATTGTTGAAAATATTGATTATTGATAAAAATGATTCAGGATTGATAAATTGAATAAATGGGGCCCAAAGTCTAGGCGACCATTTTTGGGTGCATACACTAGCCACTTAGGGCCCCGACCCCACACTGAGAGCCACTCACCTAGTGTTCTTAGGTTCTCTACCCTTACCCAAGCATCATAACCATACAAGATATGCATAAATACAAGTCATAAAAATATTCAAGTGTTGCAACCAAGAATCAGAATGGTTTAGGAAGTCATATAGTTGTCCTTGTCCATCGGACAACCCTAAACCCTAATCCAGATTCCTAGACACATCAAGAAGCTTAAAAAGACATCAAAATACACTAAACAATATGTATCATCTTAAAATGGAAGCACTTCCATCTTGATAGGTTTAGCACCCTCTTTTAGTACATTTATCATGATAGACTTGCATTTAGGATGCATTTTGCACTTGATTTCTTCATTCTAGGTGAAATTAGGGTTAGGATCATGAGGATTCTCCTTAATTTCCCTCTTCCATGGCTCTATTTTCTAGGTAAGACTTATAAATAGGTCCCACTGGCTCTCATTATAATCATCGTAGGATTTTGTGCCTCTCCCTGGTACTCTGTCATATTTTGACATCATTTCTAGGTCTTCGGGCATCCCTGAGACCTCTTGTTTCTGATTCTGGCAAGATTTGGACCCTTGGGTCAAGGATAAGGTTGGCCTTGACCTAGGTCAGGGTCTAGGTCATCCCTGACCTAGGTCAGAGATGAGTTCATCTTTGACCTCCTTCGAGATTTGATTCCCCTTTTCAAAATTTGGTCCCGGAGGGCCCTGAAATCAATGTTGGGCCTTCGGATCTGAGTGCAGAAAGGTTTTAATTTAAAATTCATTTAATTATTTTCCCTCCTTAGTTGGTTATTTTTATTGGATCATAATTCAAGGTGAAATTTGAATTATGGGTCCTCACATTACTCTAGGAGCCTCACCTTGAAACCTCTATATAAAGACTCTCATTTGCATTCATTTTCACCAAGCATTTTCATGATCAAGTATCCATCAAGTGGAGACAACACAATTGAGCAAGCAATAAATGGTGGAGTGAAGATACAAGATTGCAAGAGGATGATATAGAAGATCAAGCCATTGTTGATATCAAGTATTTTTGTGAGCACACCATTAAGAACACCTACTTGGAGCAAGAGAGATCTTTTCTTCCATGATCCACCATTATCAATATTCAAGCATTCAAAGATACAATCATGGGGTAGCAATTATGGATTATGAGTTTGGTAAGAGTACTTTAGCCTTGGGGGCTTGGTATGCTTTCTTATCTTATTCAAATTTATGCATTGTTTCCTCATACATATTCATGCTAGGGTTTTAATCTAGAGGATTAGATCTTGGCATTACACTTTCAATACACACACATTCTATTACAATCGGCTATTCGTGGAGGTGGAGATCACCAAAACAGGGGTTTGACTAAGGCAAAACCCTATATAGCCACCCCAAAATACCATTTTCAGATATCTACAGTAGTTGTTTCAAGAATTGAAGTGCAGATCTAAGTACCCTTTTCGGTGAACTTTCAAGATTCGTGAACAAAGTCAAAGTCGACCTTCAAAATCTCGAGGTAGTCTTTGACCTTTTATCTGGGTCAAAGACTACTTGCTTCCAAAAAGACAAAATTTTTTTGGGTTTTCTTTGTTATAGTTTTCTGGTCCCGGATCTGGGTGCAGAATCTTTCGAGATTGTGCACAAGCTTCAGAAAATAGGTATTTCCAGATCTGTTCCATTATGAGGTATGTATCTTATTCTATTTGATTTCAAGCATTTCTAGATTTATATTACTTATTCAATTCCAATTTAAAACAAAATAAAGCAAATGAGTAGGTAAATGATAGATGCATTGTTAAAGCTCCATTTTCAAGCTATTCACAACATACACCTGAAAAGGAAAGTGGTACAAAATGACCCAACATCACTTAGGGTTAGTCCCAAGTCACTCAAGAACCCTTAAACACCCAAAACAACCAAAACTATGGTCTAGCAGAGAGCTACGTAGTTGGTAGTGTGAACTGCGCAATCAGTACCCAAAACTGCGTAGTTGGTCAGGGACTGTGTGTTCTAAAAAATGAGACTTGTAGAGTGGGTTTTCGAGAAGAACTGGGCAAGATGGAAGCATTGGATGTAGAATCAGGGAAAGACCTAGTTGAGATCTCCATGTTTTCCTTCCAAAATGTCCCTCAAACCCATCCTTCCTGCAGGGTATCCCTACTCTAGATCTGAGAATAAGAAATAGGTGCATAGTCCATAATGCAAACAAGGAAGGAGAGTTGATCTTCCTAAAGTTCGAGAGTGCCTATAGACCTATTAAACACACAAGGGAGTATAACAAGGATCCTAAGTAGACTCCAAACTCTATCAAAACATGGATGGAGATAAAATAACACATACATAAAGTACAATAGTTTATGCAAATAATATATTTCAAACATAAACATAATCATCCTCTCTCCTAAAACTATCTCATTCAACATTGCAGACATAATACAACAGCATAATCATCCTCTAACTGGAAAACTCATATAAATAGAAAATAGATAAATAGTATAGCATTCAATAAAACAAAGCAAAGACATAAGGAGGATTATCTTCCAAGATACATCCTACCTGGAGTCCTACAGAGAAACTGTTGGAGAAGAAAGCCTAGAATACCTTAGCCTACTCCCAACACTCCTCCAGATTACTTCTGAATGCAAACACAACCTCCTCCAGAACTACTATGGTTTCAAATGATGATATCCCAAAACAATAATAAAGCTTCCTGAGAAATATTTACAGCCAACTCCCCTTCTCACAGAGACTCTTCCTGTAAATAGACTAAGGAAGTAGTTGCACGGGAAAATCCAACCGATGCAACCATCAAAACTAATGGTTGGTTAATAGTTAGGCATAAATTATTCCTAATGAAAACCATTCCCGGAGAGGAATAATTAATATTAATCTCACACATATTTCCTTTATTTAAGGAAGGCAAATAATAACTTTTAACCTCTAAACATATTTACTATTACCTAGTTACCTAGGCTATAATAAAGGAGGTTTACTACTTAATATTTACTTGACATCCATAAAAGTAATTTTATTTAATTGTTTATTAATATCTTTTAGTGCAATAATTTCTTAACCACAAACAATTATATCTATATATGTAACCATATGCATATGTGTGTACCCATATGCCTATGTGTACATATAACCTTCTAAATATTATTATTAATATTATACAACATATTATTATTAGTATTATAAAACATTATTTTACTCATACACTAAATCAAACTCTTACAAGATACAATAGTTCATATAAGGTAACTACTAATAAAAGATAGAATATTCTATAAATTAGAATTAAAAGTTACCATTCACAAAATCTCATACTCAATAAATGCAAGAAACGAGCAACAAGATCCCCAAAATCTAACAAGTTGAGACAACACAATAATTCACCATCTGACACAAGGATTGACTCAAGAATTCCACCACCTAAGGAGTAGAAAAGGGTCAAAGATAGGGTTCATTCTCATAGAACCTTGGTGTTATCTCCATAACGACAACAACGATCGAGGATTGAGGGCACACTAAGACCTGTGAGACCAGGTGGAGTCGATACCCAGTACCTGCAAGCCTGCATCACCGAGAAGAGATACATGTGCATAGATATACAAATATACAATAAGACATTTGAAAATAGATGACCAGGATCAATACATCATGTGGACCTCAACTAAGTGAGTAACTACGACTTCATCCTAAATCATGAAAACACATCAGTTACATATACATGAAGCATGAGACATCATAGATAATAATGGTTAGATTCAAAATCCTTGGGTTAGCTCTATTATTTTCCATAAGCATATATAAGATAGATGATTTTCAATTTCATAAACATTAAACAATAATCATAAATCAGTATGTCTAAATATTTGATAAGCATATCATCATCCAAATAAGCATAATTGTAAACATATAGTTCTAACCATGATTATGCTAAATGTCCAATATAAGAGTAAAAGTATAATCATCTGCGAGGGTATTACATCATCATTTACATTACATCATCTTTTTATTTGTACCTCCCTACCTTCATCAATCACATTTTTTAGTGAAGGATCATTGTCCCCATTTAGCACTTGAGTCTCCGCTTGAGCCCATTGGGGAAATATTCCTTCTGAATGTGTAATTGTGAAAGTGAGAGGTGATTTACCTATTTACATTACTTCCCTTTTCATACAATACATTTTGGTTTACCCGACTCTTCTTACATACTTCTGATTTTGATGTTAGATCTCATTGAGCGCTTCTTAAATTTCATTAATACAAAGTTTACTAAGTTAGATTGGTGTGCAATAACTTATGTTGTTACATTTCTCCTTACTTCTCTTTACCAATCACATGGAGTGAATCACAATTTCTTGCATTTCATAATGTTTGTATTCCTTCATGGCATTCTTACATATGGCATTATGAGGTTAACAATTATATCTCTTCCTTATAAGACATATTTCAAAACCTTTATCAATATGACATGTGGATTTATCATTCAAAATTTATCAAAATGCATGGCATATGTTAATTATATAATGGTCTTTGTGAATCACCCTAAATATAACACTAATATAAATCTTCCTAAACCTAATCATATAGTGCCTAATGATCACAATGATAAAGAATTAGCTCCTAATGATCCCATTTTAGTGATACCTAGATCTCCTTTTCCTCAATCTACTTTAATGGATAGTCTTAGTCAAACTAGTTTATGCAATTCTTTAGATGATCTTAAACAATCTTCTTTTTATCAAAGCATTATTCATAATATTGATGTTAAATATTCTCTTGATGTTTTTTCTCCAAGAATATTAAGTAGACAATAAGATATTCATAATACTTCTTATTCCTTGTTGGAAATTGGAATGTTGGATGTGTTGTCATTAATGTCAACATATTGGAGGACTCATAGGGATGTCAACATGTCAAAAGGTTCAGAAGAGTTGAATAGAAGATCTACTTCTTGGATGCTAACTAAATTGTTGCAGGATAGCTAGGAGAATAGGATGTTCAGAGGTCCAGTGAGGTTCGTATATTGAAGATATGGAGTTATGCATGTAGGAGATGGTTCATGAAGGTCAATACTTTTTCACTCCAAGTTTCAGAAGATTACATGAAGATTTGAGTATGTTTCAAGGTCAGAATTGGTGACTAGCAAATAGAGTGACATACAATGTTGACAAGAAGACAGAAAAGGGTTCAATGCGCTTAATCAAGATTGAATCTATTGAAGCACATTTAGGAGTGTACTTAGGACATACTCATGTGTCCTCAACTCAAAGGGTTAGTACTTTAGAGGTCTGCATGGTGAACAACCCCATAATAGGTAATAATAATCATGCCATGGCTTCTCCTAGGAATAGTATATTCGAACTAAGTATCATTTTCCCTATCATAAAGTGCATTTAAATTGTCAACCTAGGGACATATACTTGAAATGGGACAACATGGTTTGTGCACTAAGTCTCTCATGGAGTCATTTTGCTTATGCCATGGGAAGGAAAATACATGAAAGAGACTTACACTATTGATGTAGGAAAGTAAACACACACATCTACTAATGGAAATAGTGTTGACAATTATAACTTTGATCTTAATCTATTTTTTCAACCCAAAGCATTCATAATTATCATTTCTACAAGTGTTTCAAGAACATACACATTGTATAGTGCTATAGGAAAGAACAGTGAACTTTACTTGAATTTTTGTTAGTGCTCAAACAACTTAATCTACTCTATTATAATCCACCTTTCAAGTGGGTCCCCTTGGTCATCTTCTGCTAGCTACCAACACAAATTAAACTCAAAATCACTTCTTCATTATATTTCCATAAAACTGATTACATTATCATGAGACAACACACAAAACTGGAAAAGTAATTTTGCTTCAGCTTATATCAATAATACAGCCATCTGACTAACTTTCTATCTAACCATCATCTCTCTTTATATAGAGTATTGATTCTTATTTGAACACAAAAGATAACTTCTAACTAACTCATGCCATAAAAAAAGGAAAGTAAACAATCCATGACATAATAACATAAAGGCTGCATAACTGTTTAACAGAACATAGAGAATATATAACGTAAACATGTTCCTATATTTCCTGGAATGGTTCTTCCTTCAAATTGTCATGCATGTATCGTGACACCACAATGAATTTCCATCATCATGATTGAGTCTTCCTCACTTTTCATCAATGCTCATTGATCCATTCTTCAGTCGTTCCTCTTTCCCTGGCAAGTTAGTAGCATATACATATCTTCAAGCATTTAACCATTCAACTAATCCAAATATTAGAGCACACATTCAAATGACTATATGAAATACTACAATATATGTATAATATTTGGCAAAAAGGTATTTAGAGTATATCAACTATTATCTACCCATGGGTTTTGATGGTTTGACTATACTTATAACATATTCACAAGTTCAAATACTAGAATTTATAACAAGTGTCTTAGAAATGTTTGAAATAGAGCATAATGATATCATAAAATAAGGACAAATTATAGACCCATCATTTTCCCCCTACGATCATAATACTTGTCCTCAAGCATTGCATTTCTTAGCTATTCCTCTGAATTCTCCTACTTCAGTCTTTCCTCTTCTCTTTCTCTTAAAGGTATAATAAAATCCCTTGGTTTTCTCCTAGTAATACACCTTGTAATCCTCTTGAAGCTGATCTATCTTAGTGGCATTAACATCATACAAGGGCCACATAAACTTTGGTGGCTGAAATGTTCGAGAACACCAGAGTTCATGTTGAATCTACCTCCCTAGTTGCATATACTTGGGTGCCCTGTTTATGGCTACTTCAAAGTTAAGGGGGTTGTGTGGCTTTGATTTCTTGAAGGCTTCTGGTAATCTTCTCCACCTATTTATAGCACCTACTAAAGCTCGTTGGAAAGTGAAATAGGGAATTCCCTGATATTCTTTGTAAACCTTTTCTCTAACAACAAAAAATTTCTCATTGGTTTCTATTTTTATTTTTATATAAGTAAGGTTTAACCAGACCCTTAATAAAACATCAAGCTTACTACTTTTAGCCCTTAAGGGTAATTTTTCTGACCTCTCCTGATCTTTGTAAGCATCTAACTATCTATCGTAGTTATTCTCATTATGCATCCATGACATTAGAGCTTGTAGGTGTATATCTCCAATATAGAGTAGAGGATTCCAGTTAGTTTCATCAAGGATATTAAATTATGGAGATAAAGTTCACAAAGTAGATTTTGCTACCAGCAAGGAAGAGATTAGTACAGACCATAGAATTCTTTAGTTGTTTTAAATTCTGACTCATTATCCTTAATGGTCATCACTAATTGAAACATAAGAAATTGTTCTTTTAAACATATAGCATAAACCCTAAGAGGAGGCCTATACGAAATAATCTAATCAGCCAGCTTTAAAGCATGGTTCATTTTCTATTTTTGCCTTTGCATTTTCTCTTTTAAACCCTCTATTTCCTCCCTTTGTTCATCAATTTCTTTCTTCTTTCCAAAGAGTTCTTTTAAACACAAATTGGTTATACAAACTGAAAAGAATAGACCGAAGAGTAGGTGGGCCAAAATCTATGAGTTGAGGCTTCCTCTTTTCCCTACAGGTCTACTCTAGATAATCAATTAACTAGGTTCTTTTGAAGGGCACAATAGCATTCATGGGAAAAGAGTGAGCTAAAGCTTGAGCCATTTGAGGTTCTTCTTGCATGTATTCTTGGACTTTTTGATGTATTTCCTCAGGGTCACTCTGTTGCTGAAGTGGCTCTTGATGAGTAATTTTAGGCTGATTACTGAGTGAATCATTCAAATTTTGGAAATTATCTAAAACATTTTTTTGTACTAGAGAATTATTAGAAATATGATCCATATGAGGTTCAGGGGCAGGTTGATCTGGTGAGACAGATAGGCCATCTAGAGGAATATTTGGCACTTACCCTCTCATTCAGGAGCTCCTCCGCAATGGAGTCTCTGTAACCTCTATTGTTTTCTTCCTAATAGTTTTCTTTGGTCTCTCTGCTACAGGAGTGGTTGCTTCAATAATCAGCTTCTTTTTCTTATTTCTAGAAACTATAGGAATTTGGGTTTGGTCTTCAACCTCAAGAACCAAAGTTCCTTCATAAATTTTTCTTTTCCCTTTTCTTTGGGCAGAGGTAGATGCATTTTCCACTAGAGTAGGGTGAGGTTCAGTTTCCATAAGATTTTTAGGCTCCGCTCCTTGGCTAGGTGTCTCGGTTGTTGGTCCAGAAGGAATATCACTTACATGGACAAGTTGCTCAACAGGGTCATTCTGGGGATGCAAAGTCTTGATTTGGACAAATTAATTCCAGGTTAAGGGAGATACATCCCTAAGTGACCTCTCAACAAGAAATTTAATAAAAGCATGGTGAGTGACATAGTTGGTTTTTCCTTTTTGGGTTTCTTCTACACCAATACTCAACATATTGTAGAGAAAATTTAGGACATTGACTGGAGAATGATGCCTAACATAACTAAGAAACTTGAAATGATGTGCATGCAAATGAAAAAACCATCATTCACAAGTGAGGTACCTTATAATGTGTGTTTCTAATTCATCAAATGGGGAAGGAAGGGACACATTCTTGTAGCCTTGCTTGTTCACCTCCAATGGAGGGTCTACACATAGGGTAAACTGGGCCCGAGTTAACCTAGCATCATGCTCATTTGGATAATGCTCACCAACTGCAAACAACCCAGTTACCTATGTTATTCATTCATATGTTGCCAAAACTGTAAGGCCCCACACATTTGCTTCTCCTTCTTCAAAGGTATTCATGAATTGGGTAGCTACCTCCTCATCAAATTCAGTCAATTTAAGAAAATATATGAGCCACCCACAAGCGTGAAATCACTTGACAACTTCCACATCTATAAGCAAGATGGTATGAACCACTGGTTCATGGCACATTAATTGTCTACCCATTACTCCAAATTATTTTCTCAATTCACTCAACATTTTTTCAATTATAATTTTCTTCTTTCCTTTTGAAATTCCCCAATTCCTCTAATCACCTCTGTAATACCCTGAAATTCAGCTTTGTAAAACTCCTAACTACACCTTTAACTATGAATTCCCTTGTAATATATATGTTACATTTTGAAAATGATAATAATGGCACTTAAGGCAAGGGAATTATAGTTTTGAATGTAATTAATTTTTGCACAACTTGATTATGTCATTTTAGGGTTACATCAAGTCAGAGATCGAAGATAATTTGGAAATTGGAGTACGAAACTTGTGTAAAACATAAAGGACTTAAATAAATAGAATATAAGTACAGATTTGAAAAGATGGGGAAATCTCTTAAGGAATTATGAGTATGACAATAGTGACCTAGAAAATAAATACACTTCCCTACCCCCTACATAATTAAGACAAGTGTCCACACTTGTCATACTGGGCATGAGGTAGGAAATTGGTGTAATCTCACATTATAAATAAATGCAATATTAAATACAATAGTAAAAATGTACAAACTAAAAGTGGAAGAGATTGAATTGGTGTACTTGTTATTATGATTTGACATGCACAAGGGGGTGACAAAAATTAAAAATTTCATCAAAAGAACTGGTGTTGAAGATGATCGCAATGGCTGACGTGGCAATTATTGAAAGCAAATAAAATAGAAATGTTATGACGTGGATAATTGGTGGATGGAAGGTAGAGAAATGGAGTGGAATAGAAAGTAGAATGTATAAAATGAATGGAGAAAGAAAATTCATAAAAAATGAAGTGTTTATTATGATCATACCCAATGAAATTTAGGGTGAAGCTATAGGAATAAGGTTGTCACCTTCTACTATAGGAAGTACTACCTTTTGTGAGTCTAAAGTATATCATGGAATTGTTGTAGGAAATGATCTTTTGTATGTGGTTGATAGACAAAGTCTGTGACTATTTACCAATAACTTGAAATGAACAGGACCAATGGTGGATACTTGGACTGCTCCATTATCAAACACATGATCAATTTCATAGGGTCCCAGCCATCGTGTTTGTAACTTTCTAAGTATTTCTTGGAAACGTGAATCAAATAGCAATACACAATCACCTATTGAGAAGTGTTTGTTCTTGATGTGTGAATCATGCCACTTCTTTCTCTATTTATGGACAATCTATGTTCTTTCCAAGGCATATTTTTCCATTTCATCCAAAGAGTTAAGGTGAAGAAGGTGGTCTCATTGTGCTGTAGGAAGATAAATGTTGAGCTTCAAGGCATTTCACAGTGTTTTATGTTCAAATTCAATGGGCAATATTGTGATTTTTCCATAGAGAATTTCAAAAGGAGTGAATCCTATTGTTGTCTTCCATGTTGTTCAGTAAGCCCAGAATGCTTCTAGAAGTCAGCTACTCCAATCTTGATGATGTAGTTGAACTATTTTGGTAAGAATAGCTTCAATTTATATGTTTGTAACTTCTACCTAACCATTTTCTTGAGGATGGTAGGGATTGGACTTTCTGTGTTTGATATTGTACTCATTCATAAGTGTTGTGATCAGGTTTGATGTGAATTGTGTCCCTTGATCTGTAACTATCTCTCTAGGCACACCATATCAGGTAAATATTTCTTCATATAGGAATTAAACCACTTTGTTGTTGTGTGCATGCTTCATTTCTTTGACTTCGACCCATCTGGTGACATAGTTGGTGCAAACTAGAATGTAAGATTTTCTATTAGATGGTGGGTTAATAGGACCAATAAAATTCATGTCCTATTTATCAAATGGTGTGACCACCACTTGTGGAAATAGAGGCATTTCATCTAATTTTGTAGGGTGAACCATCTGTTGACATTTATCACATTTCATGGTATAGTTGGTTGCATCCTTATGAAGTGTGGGCCAGTAATAACTAGTTGTCAATATTTTCATGTCTATCCTTTTAGCTGCAAAGTGTCCCCCACATGACTCATCATGACAATCATGAAGGATGCCATAAGTCTTATCCTCACGTACACATCTTCGCATGACTTGGTATGGACTAGTATAAAACAATATATTATCAATCCAGGAAAATTAGAAACTTTTCTCAACAAGAAGTTTTCTTTCCTTGGGAGAAAAATGTGTAGGCATCTTGTTAGCTACAAGATAGTTAGCTATATCAGCATACCACATGATTTTAACAATAATATGAAACAAGTGCTCATTAGGGAATACATCATTAATCACAGAAGTGTCAGTGTTATCATTTTGGAGCCTTGATAAATAATCAGCCACAACATTAGCTCTACCTAGCTTGTCAATGATAGTTATATCAAATTCCTTTAGCAGCAAAAGCCATCTTCCTAACCTGCTTGAGATGGCAGGTTTGTTCATAAGATATTTTATGGCTGCATGGTTAGTATGAACAAAGATTAGGTATCCTGTAACATAATGATAGAATTTATTCAAAGCATAGACAACAACCAGCAATTCTTTTTCACTGACTATATAATTGAGCTTTGGTCATGTAAACTCTTGCTGATATAGTCATGTTCAAGGTTATTGGATTTTTGACCTAGGACTACTCCTATGGAATAATCAGAGGCATCAATATGAATATGAAAAGGCACAAACTAATTAGGTCCTCTAAGCACTGGATTTGTGGTAAGAAGGGATTTGAGCTGCAAGAAATATTCCTCACAAACTGATGTCCATGTGAAATCAGATTCTTTTGTAAGCAATGTGTATAATGGACTGGCTATTTGACTTAAATTTTTAATGAAATGCCTATAATAACCAACATGTCCTAAAAATGATCTAACATCTTTTTGCTTTGTAGGTATAGGCAATGTAAGAATTACCTCAATTTTTGTAGGGTCCACTTGTATTCCAGCTTCTGAGATGAAGTGTCCTAGCACAACTCCTTCCTGCATCATCATAAAACATTTTTTTCTATTCAAGGATAGATTATGCTCTTTACATCTAATCAACAGTTTTTCTAAGCTCACCAAATCTTCCTCAAAAGTAACACTAAATGTGGTGAAATCATCCATGTAGACTTCCATGCAATCATGTGAGATATCAACAAAGATGTTGATAACAACCCTTTGAAATGTAGTTGGAACATTACATAAACCAAAAGATAATATAGAATATGCATGTGTTCCCCAAGGACATGTAAATGTGGTCTTTTCTTGATCCTCTAGAGCAATGATGATTTGGTTATATCCATTGTATCTATCAAGAAAATAAAAGTACTTTTTACCAACTAAGGTATCCAGAACTTGATCAATGAATAGTAAGGGAAAATAATCTTTCTTTATAGCATTGTTCAGTTCTCTATAGTCTACACATATTCTCCATTTACATCAATTTTTAGGGACAATTAGAAAATGGGAAACTCATTGGCTGTCTGAGATTGGATAAATCAAACCAATAATCAATAGTTTCTACAACTCAGTCTTTACAATTTCTCTCAAGGTTGGGTTAATTCTTCTCTGAGGTTGGTGAAGTGGTAAGCTGCATTCATTGATATAGATTCTATGTATACAGAGCTTTGGACTCAATCCTTTCATATCTCCATAATCCCAAGAAAAATCTTTCTCATATTTGCAAAGGAGTTGAGTTAACAGGGATAATTGTGGTGATGACAGTTTATTGTTGACATGCAGGTTGTGACCAGGTGAGATCTCCACCTAAGTTGTTAGTTCAAAAATTTATACTTCAGGTATAGGAGGTGTGGATATCTCACAGGGTAGTAATTGATGGATAATATCAGGCTCAATAGGAAAAGCATAGTCCTCATATGTAGATAACTGCAAAATAGAACTATTAGAGATATCTTTTATTGCAACACAATCATTGGTTAGAATAATTTGAATCACATCATCTTCTTCTTGAAGTTGTAGAAAATATTTTATGTGTAACATCATATGTTGAGCAACAGAGTTAAGCTCTTCCACTTCATCTCCTAAATAAGGCCAAATAGGAGTACTTAAGTCTGGTTGAGGTTGGGCTGGAGGATATAAAGCCAACTTCTTAATTGTTTTTCCATCTAAAATAGTCATGTTACCTGAACAAAAACTTATATTGGCATCATATGTGGCTAACCAAGGTCATCCAAGGATGATTGGGTAACCAACAAGAGTTACCTTAGGTGATAACATCATGAAGTTAGCAGGATATTCTCAAAAATCCAATGTAACTACAATGTCTTCTATTATGCCATCTGGGGTGACAGTGGAATTGTCTGCAAGCTGCAAGACTGTTGGAGTGATTCTCAATCCTTCTATACTCAATCTATGCATGGTATCCTTAGTCATGACATTGATAGTAGCACCCAAATCTATTAAAGCATTTTTCACAGACTGACCATTAATTATAATATCAACAAATGGAATTCCAGGGTCAGAGTACTTTGGAATGACTATCTTTCCTAACATAATATCTACAAGTTGGCCAATAACATGTATTGTTTGAGGATCCTTTTTCCTACATCCTGGCTTTTTGAGGTAGGCTTCTTTAATAGCTTTCCCATAGACAGGGACATCTTTGATAGCTTGAAAAAGTGGAATTTGAATATACATGTTTTTCAACTGATCAAGAATATCAAATGGTGTCTCATCTTGGGGTACAGATATATCAGCTCTAAGCCTATGAGGAAAATGAGGATTAACTTTGGTATGAATTTCAGCTTGTCTTGATGTATTATTGCGTGGAACATTACTCGGCAAAGTAGTTTTTGGAAGAGGTTTTGATGTCGTAGGAAGGTTTGGAACTTCTATAATAATAGGGGGTTCTAGTGCAGGTCAAGTAGTGCCAGATCTTAAGTGAATATCAGTTATTTCTAATGCATAGGTGGGGTATTATGGGGAATGCATAGCATACATAGGTTGTTGTTGTTTTTTTTGCTTGTTGTTAGCATTAGGCTGTGGCTAAGCAGGTAATTGTGTTGGCCTTGGACAAGGACTTGTGGCTATAGGAGGTGGCATGAGTGTAGGTTGAGACATTGGAGGTGGTAAAGATTGATAACTAGGATTTTGATTAGGCCATTATTGGGATCCTTTCCACTGGTTATATGGTTACCAATTCCCTTGTGGTGGTTTCCATTAGTTTTGAGGTCATGGCCATTGGGTTTGTTGTGAATTAAATCACTAGTTCTATTGAGTATTAGGCTAGGCATTATTCCTAGCAGGTTTGGAATATTGAGGAGGGTATTGAAAATTTTGGTTCTACCATTGGTTATTATAAGGATTAAAAGATTGCAAAGGATCTTGGGGCATACCTTATCTAGGGGTCCATGGCCAATATTGAGCAACAAAGAACACTTGCTCCTCCTTTCCTTCTATTTGCATGAACTCAGTAGGAAGGTGTTGGGTCTCCAAATTTGCCACTAGCTTGCACTGACAATCCTTCTTTTGCTACTGATAGTGAGGACACTATTCAACTAGCTTTGCCTCAGCATCTTTGTGCTTCTTATTGGCCTGCATTATGTCCAAATGTGTAGCAACATCATTGATAATATCTTATTTGAAATCTGATAGTAGATTAGAAATTTCCAATTTAGAGATACCGGAGCCCTTCCCTTTAGAAAGTGTGGGTCGAAATCCTTTGCCTTTCTTTATGATTGATCTTGAATAAATTAGATAGATTTTCTTAAGATCATCCCAGGAAGATTGATAAATGTCTCTTCCAACCATAAGATCCAGTGCTTCAAGACAATTATCGTTTACTCCCCTCAAGAAAATGTGTTTTTATGAATCCTCCTGCAGCGCATGCTGAGGATTCATCTGTAGAATATATAGGAAGCATGAAATATAATCTTTGAGAGTCTCATCTTCCTTTTGTGACATACAAAAAATGTCACCCCACCTTAAATCACCCCCTTTACAATACTCTTTATATTTCTACAGAAACAAAGTTTGCATCTCATCCCAAGTGGTTGATGCATTAGCCCCTAACCCCATGAACCATCTTAAAGGTGAATCTTTTAACGTTGCTGGAAATAACTTGAGATTGTGACTATCAGTGTTATAATCAAAGCTTTGACAAAGAATGTCAAACTCAAATAGAAAGGTGTCAGGGTCTTCAATGATTAGACCATAGAACTTTGGAAGTGCAATAGTAGGTATGTTCTTGAGATTGGCATTGTTTATAAGACTAGGAAGAGGGAACATAAAGGTAGGTTGTGCATCACTGCAGGTACTTGGGAGTGAATTTGTCGATGGGAAGTGACAATAGACAAAGGTTTATTAGCAATAGGTAAACTTGCAGTGGAATTATTAAGAAATATGGTCAAAATTTTAGCAAAAGGTTGAAGATCAGATGGATCAAAGGGGTCTTCTATGGATGAGGATGCTGAAGGAAATTTAGGACTTGCATCAACAAAAGGTAATTCAACTTCTTTAGATTCTACATTTAGATTACTAGGTTATCTTGGAAGGAATCTTCCATACACATCTTGTCTTCTTCCCCTTCGATGCATGCAAGTAGTATGATAGATTTGTGAAGCAAGTTTAGAGCTATAAACTACTATCTAGACAATAGGAAATTATCTAAAATGACTCAATAAGGTTCTTAGATTGACACCATCCTTGACAATGACGCCAAAAATGAACAACCCCATAATAGGTAATAATAATCATGCCATGGCTTCTCCTAGGAATAGTATATTCGAACTAAGTATCATTTTCCCTATCATGAATTTCATTTAAATTGTCAACCCATGGATGTATACTTGAAATGGGATAGCACGGTTTGTGCACTAAGTCTCTCATGGAGTCATTTTGCTTAAGCTGCAGGAAGGAAAATACATGAAATAAACTTACACTATTGATGTAGGAAAGTAAACATACACATCTACTAATGGAAATGGTGATGACAATTATAACTTCAATCTTAATCTATTTTGTCAACCCAAAGCATTCACAATGATCATTTATGCTTGAGTGTTGTAGGAACATACACAGTGTATAGTGCCATAGGAAAGAACAATGAACTTTACTTGAATTGTTGTAAATGCTCAAACAACTTAATCTACTCTATTCTAGTCTACCTTCCAAGTGGGCCCCCTTGGTCAGCTTCTACTAGCTACCAACACAAATTGAACTCAAAATCACTTCTTCATTATATTTCCATAAAACCGATTACATTATCATGAGACAACACATAGAACTAGAAAAGTAATTTTTCTTTAGCTTATATCAATAATTCAACCATTTGACTAACTTTCTATCTAACCATCATCTATCTTTATATAGAGAATCGATGCTTATTTAAACACAAAAGATAACTTCTAACTAACTCATGCCATAAAGAAAGGAAATTACAATAGTCCATGACAGAATAACATAAAGGTTGCATAACAGAATATTTATCATAGAGAAGATATAGCATAAATACATTCCTATATTTCCTAGAACGGTTCTTACTTCAAATTGTCAAGCATGTCTCACGACACCACAATGACTTTCCATCATTGTGACTGAGTCTTCCTCGCTTTTCATCAATGCTTGTTGATCCATTCTTCAGTCATTCCTCTTTCCCTGGAAAGTTAGTAGCATATACATATCTTCAAGCATTTAACCATTCAACTAATCCAAATATTAGAACACACATTCAAACACCTACATGAAATACTGCAATATATGTATAATATTTGGCAAAAAGGTATTTAGAGTATATCAACTATTATCTACCCATGGGTTTTGATGGTTTGACTATACTTATGACATATTCACAAGTTCAAATACTAAAATGTATAACAAGTGTCTTAGAAATGTTTGAAACAGAGCATAAAGATATCATAAAAAGGGCAAATTATAGACCCATCACATGGCATAATTCTAATGTCTCAGAAATTAGAGTGAGTGTATTCACGAGGAATGGGTGAAAAAGAGTTGGCAAGTCTAATGGTTGTGGTGGATTTGATTTGATGAGTGTTTCTAATGATGCTACATGATGTTCTTGAAGTATGTGCTTGACGAGTTGGGATATTCATGGATTGGGTGGACCAGGTTGATGGAGTTTTTGGTCAATAATAATATTTTTATTATTATTCTTTTTATTGGCCAACTAGGTTGGTAAATCATGTTGTGCAAGTAGTAAACAGTGAAATCTAAGAGATTTATGATCTTTAGGTGATTGCTAAGTGTTATTATTTGGATTTGATGGTTAGAGATGAAGTTGAGAAAGAGATTTGGCATCGTGATTTCAAGGAAAGATGAGTTAGGGTTTGTAGACCTAATTCTTGATATAAGGTGATGAGTTAGGGAAAATCTAGTTGTGGATCATGGATGCGGATGCTAGAGGGTTCTAGCAGAGGAAGAGTATGTCTAAGAGATGAGGAGAAGAGGTTCAACAAGAGGTTGAATAGTGATCTACATTGTGCTACATTGGAGTTGTATTATACATGAGGTAGATGTCATTTACACAGTTCATAAAATGGTTGAGATTACTGTAGTGATCAGATTGTGAGATATTGAGTCTTCCTCGACGTTGTAGCTTGAGGGTTTATGTTTGAGCAGTGAGCTCTAGGAAGTTATCCTAAATGTAAGTGCATCCCAACTATTGTACTAAGTTTATACTTCTACTAAGGTATTTGCTTATTATGGGTAATCAACACCATCGTGTTTTTTACCTTAACAGGGTTTCCACGATAAAAATCTTGTGTCAAATTGTGTGGATGTGTTTTTATTTGTTTATGCATGCATGCTTTACATTCATTTTATTAAAATGAGATTTAAGGGTATACAAAGTTAAAGGTTTGGGTGGTTTAAGGGTTTGAAGTATAAGGTATTGACAACAATTATTTCACTCCTCCTCTTAGTTGTTTCTACCATAACATCAAGAAGTGGTATCATAGCATTGGTCCCTTGAAGGAAGCCTAACATCTTAAGGGAGATCTGATATGGCATCTTACAAGAAGGATAGTTTTTGGTTTGAAGGTACAAACTATCCCATATGGAAAGGAAAAATGAACAACCATCTAAGATGCATTGGAAAGGACTTTTGTGATGCATGGGCATCTTGGGTTTATGGTAATCTTGGATCAACCAAAAATATGTTAGAGCTTGTTTGGCTACTTGGTAACTTGTTTTGTTTGCTCAGTAACCTCTTTTGGGTTCTTAGTGAAGTGTTCATGTCCGTCACTGGCGAGCTCAGTTACCGATTTATTTTTTCCTTTACCAAGTTGGTTCAATGTGTTTTGTGTTTCTCAGTTCCTGAGTTCACTGATTGGTGGAATTTAATTGTTTGATGTTGGCCGACATGTGTAGTTAATTTTAGTCATGATATTAATGTTGGGATCACTCATTGGGAAACATGTGGACCTAAATCCAGGTTGTTTCTTTCTCCAATGTTAGATCTAAGTATCTTTAGAGCCGACCTGTTCAGTGGCCTCTTGTATAAATAAGTAGAGATGTTCTAGGATTAGGGAGGCAATTTTAGAAGATAGGATCTAAAGTTTTGGATCCTCGCATGTTTGAGGAATCTTCTATAATTGACTCTCATTGTATTGGATGTAATCAGGAAGGCCTTAAAGCCCAACATGTATGAAGTTTGAATGAGTAAATAAAATATTTATGCATTCCTTCTCTCCCTCTTTGTGTTGTTTCTCCTCAGCTATTTATTTGCAAGTAGGATTGGTCTTGGGTGTGCCTTAGGCCCCATTACCCATTTTCTCTTGCATCAGGTGGTATCAAAGCGAGTTTAGATTTGGAGGTTTCTTCGTGTAATCCCTAGTTGGTGATATTGTTGTGGGGTGGTAGAGTGTGATGTAACCTACAATTGCAGAGGGTTTTAAGATGGTTTGAGGGAGGTGAGATGCAGATCTAGGCTTAGATGATACGCTAAGACAAATTGATGCTAGATTAGAAGTTGTTGAGATAGCCCAATGTCAAGGAATACATCTTGATGATGTTAGTGATGATGAAGTAGAATAAATGTAGGAGGAAGTCACACCTGTACCTATAATGGATCAAGGAGAAGAAAGATTCTTGAAGGCATTGACTAGTCTAACATTTGCACAATAGTTTAACCCTCCTAAGTATAGTGGGAAACTAGATTCAGATGAGTTGATAGACTGGATAACTGAGATGGAGAAATACTTTGAATATGAGAATATATCAAAGGAGAAGGTGAAAATTGCAAGCACAAAGTTGAAAGTGCATGCATCCTTATGGTGTGAGCATTTGCAATTAGATGGAAAGAAGAAAGGTAAACACAAAATTAAGGTATGGAATAAGATGGTGAACAAATTGAAGGGAAAGTTTCTACCTTGTGACTATTAGATTAACCTAGTTAGGAGAATGCGAGGTTTGAAGTAGAAGGATAGCTCAGTGAAAGATTGCACTGAGGAATTTTACAGATTGGATATCAGACCTAGACATACTAAAGATGAGGTGGAAAAAATTGCAAGATACCTGGATGGGTTAAGAACTTCTATCCAAGAGGAAATTAATTTGGTGAAAATGGAGAGTATTGAAGAAGCTTATCAATTTTCCCTAAAATCTTAGGAGAAATTGAACAAAAGGTATGAGCAAAGACAAAGAGGAAGAGGTGGTAGATTCCCTAGAGGAAGAGGTAGATCCTATGGTGAAAATAGTAGATCTGATCAAGACAAAACAAATCATGACAAAGGTAAGACCGAGTGGAAAGGTGAAAGTTCCTTCTGAGGAAGAGGTACCTAATTTTGAGGTAGCTATGGAAAAGGAGGATTCCAAGGAACTTTTTATAATTGTGGTGAAGGATATAGATCATTTGAGTATACACATGCAAGTAAGAAGATCAGTAGCAGTAGAAATGATTTGGTGCATGAAGGTTCACCGAATGAGCTTGAGAAGGAAGGAAACTTGATGGTTAGAAGAGAACTATGGAGTGAAAAGACTAAGGAAGATTTGGTAAGAAAAATTTTGTTCAAAACTAGATGCAAAGTTGCAGATAAAGTTTGGAAAGTAATCATTGATAGTGGAAGCTCTAAGAATCTGGCATCTGAAGAAATAGTTACAAAGTTGTAGTTGGAAAGGTTGAAACACCCAAAGCCCTATCAAATTTCATGGATCAAGGGTGAGCATACACCAATGGTAAGTGAACAATGTTTTATGAATCTAAAAATCAGAAAGTATTATGATAAGGTGTTGTGTGATATTATGCCCATGGATTGTTGTCATATTTTGTTGGGGAGACCTTGGCAATATGATAAACATGCTATACATGATGGGAAATTGAATAAATATACTATTTGGGCTGATGGAAAAAGACAAATCTTGTTACCTTTGGTTGAAGAATCTGTTGGTGAGATATGTACATTCGTGAAAGTTTGTTTGATGGAAGGTAGATAATTTGTTAAGGATCTAAAGAAAAATGATGTATGTTATGCTTTGATTCCTAACAAATCAAGTGTGAAAATAGAATATATAGTCTTGATAGAGGTTGAGAATTTTCTCACTGAGTACAAAGAGATCATTTCAAATAATGTACCTAATGCTTTGTCAGTGATGAGAAGTATAAGTCATTGTATGGATCTAATTCCTTGAGCTAGTTTACCAAATAAAGCACCACACCGACTGATACCGACCAATGATGAAGAACTTAATTGACAAGTTAATGAATTATTGCAGAAAGGTTTGATCAGAGAAGGTTTGAGTCTGTGTACAGTACTAGTTGTATTGGCACCTAAAAAGAATAGATAATCATGAATGTGTATTGATTCTAGAACAATCAACAAGATAATAGTTAAGTATCGATTTCCTATACCAAGAATGAATGACATAATGGATTATTTGAGTGGAACAAAGTATTTTACTAAGATTGATTTGAAGAATGGATATCATCGTATCAGAATCAGAGAAGGTGATGAATGGAAGACTGCTTTTGAGACAAAAGAAGGTTTGTATGAGTGGTTGGTTATGCCCTTTGGTTTAACTAATGCACTGAGTAATTTTATGAGGCTAATGAATAAGGTTCTAAAGAAATTATTGGGTAAATTTGTAATTGTATATTTGGATGACATTCTAATATTTAGTAAAACCAAAGAATATCATTTTTTATACATTAGATAGGTATTGCAGAGATTGAAAAAGGAAAAGTAGTTGATTAATTTGAAAAAGTGTTCCTTCATGAAAGAAGAGATTGTGTATCTAGGATTTGTGATTTCAACTAATAGTTTGAAGATGGATCCTAAAAAGGTTGAAGCTATTCTAAAGTGGCCTACACTTGGAAATATTAGTGAAGTAAGATCATTCCATATTTTGGCAAGTTTTTACCGAAAGTTCATCAAAAAATTTAGTTTAATTTGTAATGTTATGACCGAAACAATGAGAGGAGACAAAAGAGAATTCAAGTGGACACATGGAGCTAATAAGAGTTTTGAGATTTTGAAAAAGAAGGTTGTTGAATTTCTTGTGTTATCTTTACCTGATTTCAATAAAGTATTTCAAGTTGAATGTGATGCAAGTGGAAGTGCAATAGCAGTTGTATTGAGTAAAGAAGGTAAACATGTTTCTTTCTTTAGTGAAAAGTTGAATGATGCTAAAAGGAAATATTGTGTACATGATGAAGGATTCTATGCTATTGTTCATGCCCTGAAGAAATGGAGACATTATTGGATGCCAAAATAATTTGTGTTGTATATTGATCATAAGGATTTACAATATTTAGGTAGTCAAAATAAATTGAATCACAGACATATGAAATGGGTTGAGTATTTGCAGAATTTCACATTTGTGATAAAATGTAAGAGTGGAGTGTCTAACCGAGTTGTTGATGCATTGAGTAGAAGAAGGTATTTGATGAATGAAATGAGAATTGAGGTTCTTGGTTTTGATGATATGAAGAATTTGTATGAAGTTGACCCTAATTTTTCTAAGCAGTGGATAATGTGCAAAGCACCTATACTAGATCAACCGAGTAAGTTTGAAGACTATTTCATTCAAGAATGTATGTTGTTCAAAGGAATTTAGTTATGTATACTGAGAAGATCAATGAGAACTAATTTGATAAAGGAAAAACATAGTAGTGGTTTGGCTGGACATTCTAGAATTGATAAGACATCAATTTTACGTAAGGAAAGGTAGTTTTGGCCTCAATAGTATAAGGATGTTCAGAAATTTATGAAGAGATATGGAGTTTGTCAAGTTGCAAAAGGAGTAAGTCAGAATACTAGATTGTATACACTAATTTTTGTTCTTGAGAAACCTTGAAGAGATATCAACATGGATTTTATTCTTGGCTTACCGAGGATAGTAAGATGTCACATTTCATACCATGTAGAAAAACATCAGATGTAGTGCATATAATCGATCTTTTCTTTAAGGATATTCTCATATTGCATGGATTACCAAAGTGTATCATCTTTGACCGAGACAGTAAATTTGTTGGTTATTTTTGGAAGACTCTATGGAAGAAGCTGAATACCGATTTGAAATTTAGTTCTACATTTCATCCACAGACTGATGGACAAACAAAGGTTGTAAATAGAAGTTTGGGTAACTTGTTGAGATGCTTAGTTGGAGACAAACTAAGTAATTGGGATTTGATGTTGGCACAAGCAGAGTTTGCATACAATAGTTCAGTGAATAGGAGTACTGGCGAGACACCTTTTGAGATTGTTAATGGCATACGACCGAGAGGTATATCACACCTGAGAGATATTGTTGGAGGAGAGAAGAGGAGTGTTGAAGGTGAAGAATTTTATGATTTCATGAAGTCATTGCATGAGGAAGTGAAACATAAGTTGGAGTAGAGTAATCAGAAATACAAGGATAATGTAGATAGGTCAAGAAGACATAAGATTTTTTTATGTTGGTGATGAAGTTATGGTTCATATGAAGAAAGGAAGATTTCTTGTTGGAACATATGGGAAGTTGAAAATGAATAAATTTGGTCCCTACAAGGTATTGAATAAATTTGGTAGTGGAAATGCTTATGAAGTTGAGTTACCTAATGACATGGATATATCACCTAAGAAGCAGATAGAAGAAGTTGAGCAGATTTTGGAACAAAGAGTTAATAGAAGCACAAGGGGAAAGGATTACATGGAGTATTTGGTAAAATGGAAGAATAGACCGATTGAAGATAGTACATGGATTTCTCAATCTAAGTTGGATTCAACTCGGGTTCCGTCTAACACATGATTTGGAGAATCATTTCTTTCCAATCCCATGTGTCTGATGTAGGATCATCTTGGGTTTATGGCAATCTTGGATCAACCAAAAATATGTTAGAGCTTGTTTGGCTACTCGGTAGCTTGTTTTCTTTGCTCGGTAACCTCTTTTGTGTTCTTAGTGAAGTGTTCTTATCAGTCACTGGTGAGCTCGATTACCATTTTATTGTTTCCTTTACCAAGTTGGTTAATTTTGGTCAGGATATTAATGTTGGGATTTCTCATTAGGAAACATGTGGACCTAAATCTGGGTTGTTGCTTTCTCCAATGTTAGATATAAGGATATTTAGAGATGACATGTTCAGTGGCCTCTTGTATAAATAAGTTGAGATGTTCTAGGATTAGGGAGGGAGTTTTAGAAGATAGGATCTAAAGTTTTGGATCCTCGCATGTATGAGAACTATTATATAATTTAATCTCATTGTATTGGTTATAATCAGGAAGGCCTTACAACCCGACATGTATGAAGTTTGAATGAGTAAAGAAAATATTTATGCATTCCTTCTCTCCCTCTCTATGTTGTTGCTTCTGAGTTGTTTATTTGTGAGTAGGATTGGTATTGGGTGTGCCTTAAGCCCCATTACCAATTTTATCTTGCATCATTTTGGATCATTGCAAAGAATCCTTACACTCCTCCCGTAGATCTATTAGTGGCTACACCGGATGAAAAGAAGCAGTTTGAGTACAATATCAAAGCAAAGGAAGCATTGCTAAGTGCCCTATCAGACGTCGAGTATACAAATGTGATGGAGTTGGAGATAGCACATGAGATATGGGTCAAGCTTGAAACCCTTTATAAAGGTGATGCATGTGTCAAGCAAGCGAAGCTACAAATTCTTAAATGAAGGTATACATCCTTGAGAATGTCTGAAGATGAGAACATCAACTCTTATATGTTAAAGATAAATGAATTAGTGTGTAGTATTAGATGTGTTGGTGGTGTATTATATGAAGGAGAGATTGTCTCAAAAGTGTTGAGATCTCTACCTCCTTCTTACTGATCAAAGTTGTTGCTATTGAGGAAATCATAACTATTGCTAATGTGACAAGAGACAAGCTGGTTGGTAAGTTATCTAATTTTGAAATGAGTGAGTTAGGTGATTATTTACCTAAATTTGAATCAGATTTCAAGGCTAGAACATCAAGGAGAGACATGTATAGATCATATCAAAGTGAAGTACCTTCAAGAAGAGCATCAAAGTATGAAAAAGAGTTTAGAGAACTTGAAGAAGAAGAAAGGAATATTCAAGAGTTGGAAGCAAGGGTAATACAAAGTCTATCAAAAGGATTAGGTAAGCACAAGTAAACCTTGTCCATTAAGTGTTTTTGTTGCAATAACTTAGGACACTATGCTTCTAGATCTCTAGAAAGATTTCCCAAAGTTGAGAAAATATGATATTATGTTGTTGATGATGAGGGAGTCACTAATGTTGAGTCTGATAATAATGAAGATGAATTATTGTATGTTGTTATCAAAGATGATGAATCAAAAATCAATTGACTCCACACCTAAAAACTCTTCTAAGTGTGTTGCTGAATAAATGCACTTACTGCTCAGATTAACAAAATGGATGAATGAATTATTGATAGTGGTTGCTCACACCATATGACTAGTGACAAGGACAAATTCTTAAGTCTTGAAAGGTATGATGGTGGAGTGGTAAGATGGGGAGATAACACTAGTGGAATGATCAAAGGAAGAGAATTTATCTCCTTAGATGGTAAGAAAACTACTGAGGATGTATTATATGTTGAAGGATTGAAACACAATCATATTAGTGTAGGGAAACTAATGGAAAAAGGTAATGGAATACATTTTAAGGATGAAAGTTGCAAGATTGTGAGTGATTCTGACATAGAGATTTGCTTCTGGCTCAAAAAAAAAGGTAATTTATTCCATTTAAATAGTGGTTATAAGACTTTCTTGATTGCTGAAATTGATGAAATTTGGTTGTGGCATAAAAGGATATGTCACGTGAACTTTGATAATATCATAGCACTTAATACCAAGAGTGATGTTAGAGACCTCCTTCAAAAATTGAAAATACCAATCAATGCCACATGCAAGGAATGCCAACTAGGTAAGAAAATAAGAACTACTTTCAAACCTAAGAGTGAAAACTCCAATAGATTGCTTGATATAGTTCATACTGACATGTGTGGACCAACCAAGGTAAGAATTATGCAAGGTGATAGACACTTTATGTTACTAATTGATGATTACTACAAAATGGTTTGGGTTTCTTTCTTAAAAGAAAGAATTGAAGCTCTTGATAAGTTTAAAATCTTTAAGAATCTGGTTGAGACCAAGATTAGATTAAAGGTAAAGTGTCTAAGATTATATAGAGGTGGTGAATTTACATCAAATGAGTTCAACTCCTTTTTTGAAAGGCATGGAATCAAAAGGAAGTTCTCAACCTCGTGGACACATCAACAAAATAGAGTAGTTGAAAGAAAGAATGGATCAATTCTTGACACTAAAACAACCATGATGATGGAGGTAAAAGTTCCTCAAATGTTCTAAAGAGAGGTAGTAAGTATTGCATTGTACACTTTAATAGAGTTCAAATAAGGAAAATGATAGTCAAGACACCCTACAAACTTTAGTGTGGAAGTGTTCCTACTATAAAATACTTTAGGATCTTTGGTAGCAAATGCTATATCAAAAGAGATGAAGACATTGGAAGATTTGATGCAAGATGTGATAAAGGCATATTCCTTAGATACTCAACTAAAAGTAGGGCCTACAGATGCTACAACAAAAGGTTAAGAAGGATAGTAGAAAGTGAAAGTATAAAAGTGGGTGAAAATATTGCAAGTTTTTCGAAATCAGGAGAATATGATTTAGACGATCAGAGTGTCACCTCAGTTCAAAAAGAAAAACAAAAGGAACAGAGTCAAGTCCAAAGAGGAACACTGAATCAAATTAGTAAAGCATACACAAGTGAAGAAGATGAAGAACAAAAGGTTGATGTAAGACCTAAAACACCAAGGTATGTCATATTAAACCATTTTGAAGAGAAAATCATTGGAGATACAAAATAAAGCGGTTCAGACAAGAAGAAAACTTATAGATGAACAAGTATGTCTAATTTCAAAAATTGAACCAAATGATATCAAGGAAGCATACAAGAATAAAAATTGGTACAAGGAAATGAAAGAAGAGTTGAAACAAATTGAGAAAAAATAACACTTGGATTCTTGTTCCTAGACCTACAAATAAGAATGTCATAGGCACCAAATGGGTATTCAAAAATAAATTAAATGAAGATATTGAGGTTGTAAGAAACAAAGAAAGATTAGTTTGTAAAGGATATGCACAAATGGAAGGCATCGATTATGAAGAAACCTTTACACTTGTAACAAGATTGGAGGTGATAAGACTATTTTTGCATATGTTGCTCATAAGAATTTCAAAGTTTATCAAATGAATGTCAAATCAGCCTTTTTAAATGGAGATTTTGAAGAAGAATAAGAAGAAGAAGTGAAAAACTAGGTGGATTTCAGCTCACTGATCAACCAAACATGGTATGTTTACTCAAAAAGGTCCTATATGGACTAAAATAGGCCTCAAGAGTCTGGTATTCAAGACTGGATATATATTTACTCAAGATTGGTTTTAAAAAGGGAAATGCTAACAATAATTTGTACTTCAAGACTCATAATGAGAATATTTTGATTATTGAAGTCTTTGTTGAGGACATTATCTTTGGAGGCAATTGTTGGTGTAATTAAGTATTTACTAATTACACTTTACTTAAGTTTACTTAGGATAATGCATTTGCATATTAGTTGTCATTGAGACACCTAAGAGTTTGCATTTCATTTTAGCACATGGCTAGGAGAAATTTCACTTTAGGTAGTGATAGTTGTCATCTCATACCTCTTTGTGTGTGAGATCCACCTTTAGTGCTCTTATCACATTATCATCCTCTCATTGTTGCACATACTTTGATGTACAATGGAGGATGATCCACCTTTGGTGGACATGTGATTCCATCTAGTGTGGTTCATAGCTTATCATCTCCTTATCATGTAGTCTTATCGCATCACCAATATATTCAAGCACTCCTACATTGTATGTAATCCATAATCAATCCATTATTCATTATCATTTGATTATTGATCATTATTGAGCTATTCATTTGATCATATCATATTTTTCTCTCTTGTGCTATCAATTGAGCTTCCAGATCATGGCATTGTCATTCTTTTCCATAGGCAAATTCTTACATGGTATCAGAGCCATAGGAGTGTCATTGTATAGCCTATTTTGAGAGAATTTTGTTGTAGGTCAAAATCGGAGCTTGCTAGTGCAAATCAAATATTGGCATCACATTGAGGAGGTCCAAAAACCCCTAAATCAAATTTTGTTTCATCCAAAATGGATATCTGAAGTCAAATATAAACCCATTTGAATTTTCAAGGTGCGGTGGCGGTGATTCAGAAAAAGTAATTTCAGAAGCATTTTCAAACAAGAATATCTCAGTCATTTGGACTCCTTTTTTCAGGCAATGCTTTTTGTTTTGGGGTATAATTTCATGATCTACACAATGGTGCAAGTGGTTTCTAATGTTTTCTGAAAATTGTAAATCTTGATTTTTACAACTTTAGAGGCTTCGTTTGGGCTCATATGGACACATTTTCAAGTGCTCTTTTTTTTAAAGTGCATGATTTTTTGTCTACTTTCCATATATGGTATCAGTTTGGATAAATTTTGAGTAGACATAGTACTTTCAACATTTGGTCTATTTGGGCCTATTTTGGCACTTGTAATTTATTAGATCTTTGAGTGATCTTGTGTCTTATCTTCTTGAGTTTGCTATAGCTTTATATTTTCTATTGTAACCACCAAATTTAGAAGTCTATGTTGGTCCATTTTGACAAGTGGAAATTGTGCATGCACTATATATAAAGTGCCAAAATCATCTATTTTGGGAGGGTTCTTTGATTGAGTGATATGGGGGGGGGGGGTGTCTTGTGTGATTGTGCCTCCTTGTCTCTTGCTCTTTTTTTCATTTTTCATCATGGGTTCTCCTATATTTTCACTTTTAACTCCACGTAATTATGCATCATGTGGAAAATCAAAGCACGGAGTAAGATGATGGAAAAAGGTTTTATTCAATATGTTGATGGAACCATTGTTGCACCAATTGATCCTAATGCTCATATAAAATGGGTCAAACAAAATCAAATAGCTCTTGGAACCTTGAGAATGTATGTAAGAGAAGACCTTATCTTTCATATTTAAAAATGTATCACAGTCAAGGAAGCATGGGATAAGTTTACTAGTTTGTATGGTCAAGTTGATGAACAAATGGGATACAAGCTTGCTAATGATCTCATGAATTTGGATCCCAATGATTTTGATACAATCCAAGATTAAATCACAAAGGCACATGATCTAAGAGCAAAGATCAAGGATTGTGGAATTGATAAAATGGATGTACATTTAATCTATAATTTGTTGGGTAAGCTTCCATCAGAGTATGCAACTTTTGTCTCTAGCTTATATACCCATAAGTTGACTTTAGGTGCTTCATACACCATGCCTTCATTTGATGCCTTCATTGAGATGCTAATGGTAGAGCAATCAAAGTTGATGAGCATGGGGATTCTCAAGTCTTCACAGTCTAAGGCATTAGTGGCTAATCAAGGGAATCATGGGCATCAAAGTCAAAGTTCTCAAAAGAAAAAGAAGAATTGGAAGCCTAAGTCTCAACAAGAAAGTTCACAAATAACTTCCACACAACAATACTCTTCCACATCATCTCAAAAGGGTGAATTTTCAAAGAAGGAGAAGCGATTTTGTGTACATTGCAAAAATGATGGACATGAAGAACATTTTTCTTATAAGGAGGACATTGATGAATTTAAGAATATTCTTGCAAGTAATAAGATCAATTTTCCTTCTAGGATGTCTACCTCAACTTCTTCAAAAAAAAATTAGAAAAAGATAAAGGAAAGGGTCACACATTTGTCACACAAAAAGGACCAATTTTATATGCTTCTTCAAGTCATAATTTAGGTAGATGGTTGGCTTCTAGATCCAGGGGCTTCTCATCATATGGCTTCTTCACAGTCCATGTTTTCATCATTTGATCCTTGCAAAGTTCCACCTATTTTGATAGGCAATTACACTATCATGAATGTGATTGGGAAAGGAAGTATTGATGTTGAGGAGGGACACTTCAATGATGTGTTGTGTGTTCCAAACTTGACCAATAACCTTCTTTCTATATATCAAATCACAAATGGTGCTACAAAGAAGACTGTGGAATTTACACGTGATTTAGTTCTCATAAAGTAATTAGAGAGTGGAGTATTTATTGCTACTGGGATGGTGGGTCACTCTTCTTGATTGTAATCCTTTGCAAATTTTGTTCATCTTGATGACAATGATTCTTCAACATGTGATCACACTTACAATGATGATTCATATTTTGAGGAAAGTTTGGCTACTTGAACTTGGGTATTCTCACACATGATAAAGTTCTTGAGCCTTCCATGCCATGTCATCCTATTGAGACTACTTATACTCTTGCTCCTGATGATGCTTGCATTCATACAACCATGGGTTCAAGTGATTCAATGCAACAGGATATTCATTGTCTTCTAGACTCAGTTTCATGGGATGACTACTTGATAGACATTGCAGATTTGTTTGTGGAGTCCTACATTTCATATTTGGGAGACACTATTGATGAAATTTGTTTTGTGAAGATGATCCTTCTTTAGTTTTTGTGAGGGAGCATGTTGACCCCCATCTTCATTCTCTATTTGATCATTCTTTTGAGGGTGACATGATTTTGGATACTTTGATGCAATAGTTAGAGGTCACTTTATCTTTAGAGGAGACACTTGGTTCTTTGGAACATGTTCTACATTCATCCTCACTTGATCTTGATTTGTCTTTTTCAGCAGAGTGGATTAGTACACATGATTTGGAGGAGGCACCTTTCAACATTGATATGGGGACACTTGAGAAGGTTATAGAGATTCCATACATTTTGAGGTTTTTTCCTATAGATTAGGGAGGAGGCTTCATACATACACCTTTGGTCTTATTCCTTCCTAAGGGGAGGAATGTTTTTCTACACTCCTAGAGAAATTTCTACATTGAGCCTGGAGAATCTACCATTGGTGTTCATTCTACATTGAGGGGGGGCTACTTGGTCTCTCTTCCACTTCTTCTCTCTTATGGGGGGATATTTTCCTCACATGAGATCTTCTCTCTCATATTCTATTATTTTATTCATCTCTCTTTTTGGGGGAGGGTTTTTCCCATGAGGTTTCCCCTCTTTCTTCGCTTTATGATATATTGCATTGCACATATTTTGCACTTGCATATTGTACATGGGTACCTAACATGTCCTAGTAGTTGAGACCCATCATGCATTGTCATTTAGCCTTGTGAGCTTAAGTGCATTCCCCCAAGTTGCACTTAAGGGGGGGCATTGGTGTAATTAAGCATTTACTAATTACACTTCACTTAAGTTTACTTAGGATAATGCATTTGCATATTAGTTATCATTGAAACACCTAGGAGTTTGCATTTCATTTTAGCACATGGCTAGGAGAAATTTCACTTTAGGTAGTGATAGTTGTCATCTCATACCTCTTTGTGTGTGAGATCCACCTTTAGTGTTCTTATCACGTTATCATCCTCTCATTTTTGCATATGTTGCACATACTTTGATGCACAATGGAGGATGATCCACGTTTGGTAGACATGTGATTCCACCTAGTATGGTTGATAGCTTATCATCGCCTTATCATGTAGTCTCATTACATTGCTTATATATTCAAGCACTCCTACATTGTATGTAATCCATAATCAATCCATTATTCATTATCATTTGATCATTGATCATTATTGAGTTGTTCATTTGATCATGTTATATTTGTCTCTCCTATGCTATGAATTGATCTTCTAGATCTTGACATTTTCATTCTTTTCCTTAGGCAAATTCTTACAGTAATGATAAGATAAGAAAATAATTTTTCTTTAGAAATGCAAAAATAATTTGAAATGTGTATGATAGGAGAAATGAAATTCTTTCTAGGACTACAAATTACTCAACAAGGAAAGGAATATTTGTGTCACAGGCCAAGTATGTGAAGGATATTCTACACAAATTTAGTCTTGATGATTCAAAATCAGTGGGCACACCTATGATGACCATATGTAAGCTTCCACAGATGATGAGAGCCCAAAAGTAAATAAGTCTAGGTATAGATCAATGGTTGGTGGACTATTGTATTTGTCCCATACTAGACCAAACATAACAAATGTAATATGCTTAGGGGAAAGATTTCAAATAGAACCTAAGATAAATCATGAGTTGCAGTTAAGAGGATCTTCAGAGACTTGAAGGGAACACTTAATTATGGGATGTGGTACTCTAAAGATGAATACTTTAGTATTTATGCATATATTGATGCAAATTGGGCTGAAGATATTAATGACAGAAAAATCACTAGTGGGGGAGCATTTTCTTGGGAGATAGACTGGTCTCATGGATGAGCAAGAAATAAAATTACACTTCTCAATCTACATATGAGGCCGAGTATGTTGTTGTTGCAGTAAACATCACTTAAATGGTGTGAATGAAACTAATGTTGTCTGATATTGAAGTTGTACTTGATGAACCTATCACTCTCTATTGTGATAACTCAAGTGCAATAAATATATCTATGAATTTGATACAACACTCAAAAACTAAGCATATCTCAATCAAGTTTCATTTCTTAAGGGAAAAGGTGAATTAGAAAGAAGTAAGGTTAGAATTCATACCTACTAAAGAACAAGTTTCTTATATCTTCACAAAACCCTTTCCTAAGGAGAGATTTGAGTGTCTCAGAGGCAAATTAGGGGTCATGGCCCCTCCTATTACAAACTAAGATGCAAATAAGTTCATCAATCTAGAAGACATTATGGAAATATCACTCAAATCGAATTGATGTAAGGAGTCTACTACTCATGGGGAGTAGTAAGCATGGTAAAAATAATTATGTTTAGTTTTTAAGATAAATTAAATGTAAAGAGTTACATGGATCAACAGAAGTCGGTGAGCTAGGACTTTGTTGTGTAATCATTGATTGGATGACTCAAAAGTGTGAAAGAAATGAAAGTAAAAGAGTTGGACAAGAGAACTTAAAGAAATGAAGGCAAAAGAAGATGACATTGATATGAAAATGCATGTTGGATAAGATTAGATGGTACACCTTTGTAATTTATGTCAAAGGGGGAGAGAATAATATGTAGAAAATAATGAGATCTACTAAGCCCAAAAAAGAAGAGATCAGATGAAGAGAGTAGATTAGAAAGATAAAGAAAGTTTATATACTTGCACATAATAAAGAAGATGTTGAGTGGCTTACATCCTATGGGGAGAAACTGATGGAGAGAAGAGTATGTAATCATATTGGAACCAAAGAAATATGGCTTCCAGGGGGAGCTTCTTGGTGAAGAGGATGAGTTATAATGACTCTAGTAGATAATATGATTGGTTGGTCTTAGGGGAAAACTGTTGGTTTCTGACTGGATTATTATGTTTTATGTTTTTCCCATCACACGTTTTCATCAATGCAAAAGGGGGAGATTATTGGAAATTGGCATGTTGGATGTGTGGCATTGATATCAACATATCAGAGGACTCTGATGGATGTCAATATGTCAGAAGACTCTAAAGAATTGACTAGAAGATCTACTTGTTAGATGCTAACTAAACTGTTGTAGGATAGCTAGGAGAACAGGATGTTCAGAGGTATGATGAGGTATAGATATTGAAGATACAAAGTTTCACACATAGGAGATGGTTCATGAAGGTCAATAATTTTTTCACTCTAAGTTTCAGAAGATTACATGAAGATTTGAGTATGTTTTAGGATCAAAATTGGTGACTAGCATACAAAGTGATATACACTATTGACAGGAAGACAAAAAGGGTTTATTATGTTGAATCAAGATTGAATCTTTTTTATCACACTTAGGAGTGTATTTAGTACATACTCAAGTGTCCTAAACTCAAAGGGTTAGTATGTTAGAGGTCTACATGGCATAATTCTATTTTCTCAAGTTGGAGTGAGTGTTCATGAGGAACATGTGAAAAAGGGTTAGCAAATCCAATGGTTATGGTGGATTTGATTTGATGAGAGTTTCTAACGATGCTACAAGATGTTCTTAAAGTATGTGCTTGATGATTTGGTGATATTCATGGATTGGATGGACCAAATTGTTGGAGTTTTTGGTCAATAATAATAATTTTATTATTATTCTTGTTCTTGGCTGAGTAAGTTGGTATATAATGTTGCACAAGTGGTAAACTATGAAATCTAAGAGATTTATGATCTCTAGGTGATTTCTTAGTGTTATTATCTAGATTTTATAGTTAGAGATGAAGTTGAGCAAGAGATTTGGAGTGGTGGTTTGAAAGGAATATGATTTAGGGTTTGTAGACCTAATTCTTGATATAAGGTGATGAATTAGGGAAAATCTAGTTGTGAATCATGGATTTGGATTCTAGAGGGTGCTAGAAGAGGAAGATTCAATCTAAGATATGAGGAGAAGAGGTTCAACAAGAGGTTGAACACTGATCTTCATTGTGCTTCATTGGAGCTGTATCAAACATGAGGTAGATGACATTTACACAGTTCAAAAAAAGGTTGAGATCATTGTATTGATCAGATTATAAGACAATGAGTCTTCCTCGGGGTTGTAGCTCCAGGGTTTATGTTTGAGAAGTGAGCTACAGGTAATGAGACTAAATGCAAGTGAATTCTCCACTATTGTAATAAGTTTATACTTCTAACAAGGTATTTTCTTATTATGGGTAATCCACCCCACTGTGGTTTTTCCATTAACAAGGTTTCCATGATAAAAATCTTGTGTCAAATTATGTGGATATGTTTATGATTTGTTTATGCATGCATACTTTACATTAATTTTATTCACATCATATTTAAGGGTATACAAAGTTAAGGTTTTTGGGGGTTTAAGGGTTTGAAGTATAAGGTATTGATAACAAATAATTCACCCCCCTCCCTCTTAGTTGTTTCTTCCATAATATCAACATTAATCATTACCTAAAAATGATAAGAATAGTGATAGAAATCTCCCTAAAGAGAATATTCCTCCTACTATTCCTCTCTATACAACACATTTCCATAAAGCTCAAGATGAATCTCCTTCACGGTCTACATTAAAATCCAATCACAATGTGGGATATGATATCACTACTCAACAAGGTTACAATGGATTAGGACTTGACATTAATGAATAAGGTATTAAAGCTCCTATAGATCCCCCTACACAAGTCACTAGGTGTGGTATATGCTTCATGCCTCAAGACACGTCTTCATCTCAACCAAAGCCTCCACTTGATATTCTTTTACCAACACCATCTTTTGTCCCATCCCCTTTTGATGATCGCTTGGATTTGGATAAAAGAATCTTTTGGAGAATTAAATATGAGCTTGAAATTTTATTTCCTTATATAAATTTTCCAAATAATCAGACCTATTAATGGTGAATTTATATGTTAATTTCATCATAGAAATAAACACTCTCTCACTGATTGTATTGAATTTAGATAATTTATTCAAGGTTTAGTTGATATATCTCTTCTTTTTTTAACAATGGATCTTTTTCTTTTTCTTGATATGGAGGACATACCTTGGCACCTCTCTTCTCCTATTATGTTTCTCTTTGTTATGTAAATTCTTACACCATTTGGGGCTCATTTCTTTGCATAACGAGTATTGTTAGCATCATAATAGGTTGTTTTCCTTGTTTCCTCGCTTGGGAAGCAAGGTCTCTTTATCTCAAATTTCTTCTCCTTTCAAGGGATCCATTATCTCTTCATTGGTTATATCTTTTATACTATGATTTCCTTCCATGCATGGACTTGTTTGTTTAGGATCTTTCTCTATAATGGGATTGATATCCTTCTTTGCAAATTTCTTCCTTGTTTGGAAGTGTATATCTTTTGTAACTGATTTATCCACTAAGTTTTCATAGTGTGGTATTCCTCTCCTATTTCTCTTCATTGTCTCTTTGTGGATTTGTATTTTTTTATGATGGTACATCCTTTTTGGTATGAGATGATTTGTTTTACGCAAAGTACTTTTATCTTTTCTTAACAATATTTTTCATGCTTCAAAGGGCATGTCTATTATAACATGATCATCCATTTAGGGACTATAAATGGTTTCTTTTTTAAATCAATTATTCTTTTTCCCCTTTGTTGATGTGTTTCTCTTATAGTATGATATCCTTTATTGCATCCTTGTGTACAAATTAGTACATCTCTATGATAAAAGATATATCACTTAGGGTGTGTAATTTATTATAAATTTTCCCTTTCCCACATACTTGGGGGAAAGGCTTCATTTGATCATCTTCCTCTTCCTCTTTCTTTCTAAGGATCTACTTTCCTTAGTACAGTGGAATGTTTTTGTCATGTAACATTCTTTTCTTATAAATAATTATCTTATTTTGATTTGGGATTCTCTCTTATGCACGAGGTATGAATCCTTGATCATGACCTCTTATTTATTTGAAAAACTATGCCCATCCTAAACAAAATACCTTGCTTTGGGGTTTAAAGTATGTTATCCTTCATCAAGAATCCATTTTCTACCTATCAATTGGGGGCTAAAAGGGTGCATTCTTTTTCTCTTCCCCTTATTATCTTGAAGATATTTTCTTTGTTCAGTAACTCCTCTTGAAGGCAGATGTCTTGCAACCAAAGTCTCTTCCTTTCAAGGGCCTCTTCCCATTTGTGTAATATCCTTTCACAATTATCTATTTCCTTATCTTACAAGAGTTTTCACTCTTTATTAAGGATATAACATACATTATTATTTTAAGGATATCTTCTTGTTTTTAGAAGTAGGGATCCTTGTTATATTTTCCTTATGATGCCACCTATGTCATCATCATAAGGAGGAGGGAATACATATGACCTCCCTTGTATATTATGTATCCTTTTTGTTTATTATTCCCTAAGGAGACAATTATTTCCATGTGAATTATCACTTTTTGTTTTGGATCCCTAAGGAGACAATGATTTCCTTAGAACTGATCCTTCTTATTGATCCCCTTTGAGACAATGCTTTCCTTAGAAATGATCATGCTTATTGATCCCTTTGGAGACAATGCTTTCCTTAGGCCTAATCATTTTTATGGATCCTCACGGTGATAATTCTTTCCATAGGAATGATCCCCTAAGTCTCCCTTATGCTCAGAAACTTTGTAAGTTGCCTCTAAGCATAATATTTCAAAGTCACTCGCATGCACAAAATTTTAAGGTAGAATTGACTAGCATAAAACAACTTTATATATCATCAATTCTCCTTCCTTCTTTGGGATGAGTGGAACTAGCATAACATAACTTGCTAGTCTTTATACTCTTCTCCTCCTCTTCTTCTTCCATGGATCACCTAGCATAACACAACTAGCTAGCTTGTTGGATTTATGGTGTCACTCTCTTCTTTCCATGCTTTCATAGCTATACTAGTGGGTTAGATCATGGAGTTTTTAATCATCCTTGGTGATGCACTTACCATTTCTATGTGGTCACTTATGCTCTTGCGATAGCTTTCTGAACATGATAAGTGGTTGAGACATTTTTGATCGAGGTCTCTTCTACTAGTTGATTTGGAGTTTTTTTGTTTTTGATACTAACCTCTCTTTATGTTTTGTGTCTTTTATCTTTGTCTTCCGTTGTTTTGTTTTCACGCCCTTGTACATGGATTTTTGAGTTAAGATACTTTGTTTGGGGGCTTGTGTCCTCAAACTTGGTGATTTCTTACCTCTTTCAAATTCACCCATGATCATCTCTCTCTCTCTCTCTCTCTAAGCATGAGCATGAGCTTGTCTCATAATCCCACTAAAGTGGGGGCTAAATATATTGTCCTAAATTATAAGCACCTAATTTATGCACAATTTAAGGATTATTTTGTACCAACCTTAGTGTATTTTCTATGGTAGGACCTCATATGACACTTAATGAATACCTAAATTCAAATATGGATCCTTCATTCATTTAAATCTTGCTTAAAATTAAGGTTGGCCCTTATTTTTAGTTGTGTTCCTCTCCTTTTCCTCCAATCAGATAATTTATTTCCTTACATAGGCCCTATATACTTATTTATGGCCTTCGTGATCTGTCCCAACCCCAAAATGAGTTATACTAAAAAATCATGCATATACCTTATATTCCTGGCACCTAGATCAAATTTGGGCTCATTCTCCCAAGTACATGTTGCCAATGGAGAATGGGGCTCAACTTTAATCCGGAGGTCCATATAGGGTCTTGGGGAGAAATTAAGTCATGTGGTCAGACTGCTTAATCCTTAACCCGCAACATGATGTGAGATATATATAAACCCCCATTCTCTCCTCATTTTGGTATCTAGCATCCATTATTGTCAAAGTATTCCATCAATCAAGCATTCAAACTATCAAGTGTGAGGAGGCAAATCAAGCATTTAATATCCATCAAGCCATCAAGCATTCATCTTTCTCAAGCAATCCAATGTGTTTTCTTCCATAGATGTAGCTTCTTTCCCCATTGAAGGCCATGCAAAGGATTTTTCTATTAAGGAAGAAGATCCACATCCATCTATCTTCATTCAAAGTCTTCTCTCTCTTCTCCTCAATCAAACATTGCAAATTAAAACATCTATTCCATAAGGTTTTGGATTTTCATGATTTTCTTTTGGGTTTTTGTGTTTAGTCAAAGCTACTACATCAACATATTTGATCACATTTAAATAAGTATTTGTATCTACAAGGTATGATATGCTTCATTCTCTAGATCTAGCCTCTGCTACATGACAACACACTTTCCTTTATTGCATTTAATTTCAAGGTTGGTTCCTAAACAAGGGTTTGACTGAGGCACACCCCTTTTTCAACCTTATTCCTTGTTTTCCTATATGCAGGAACAAGTTACAAAGCCATCAAATAATATTTGGCCAGATTAGGAGCAGCCAAATAATATGTAAAAAAATTAGTCAAAAACACCAGGGACAAGTTGCCATTCCTGACATATCCTAGGTACATGTCACCATTGCCAATGTGTGCCCTACATTTTGAGCTCAGATTTCAACCACGAGTCAGATTTATCTTTTTACTTTTGTTTTTGTAAATTTTCGCTCACTATCTACTCGCAACAATTTGTTTTTACCAGTTTTTCAGTAAATTGCTTATTTCATCATTTAAATTACATTATCTTTTCATTTGTACCTTCCTACCTTCATCAATCACATTTTTTAGCATTGTCCCTATTTAGAGCTTGAGTCTCCTCTTGAGCCTATTGGGGGCACCTTCCTTCCAAATTTGTAACTATGAAAGAAAGAGGCGATTTCCCTATTTACATTGCTTCCCTTTTCATACAATATAAATATAAATTAATCCATTTCCCCTTTTCTCTAGTTTTCTTATATTATGAACAAGTGTTTTTGTTGTTTATTTGAGGGGATTCTATTCTAAAATTCATGTTTTGATTTTATAGAGACGCATTTTCAAATCCCAAGAAGTAGAGGATTGAGGAGGGACCATTGGTGGTGCATCACTCTTATTGTGTATCCAACAAACCACCTCCAAATTACCACAAAGTAAGTAACATGATTAGCTTAACTTTGAAATGTAGGATCTGGTGACAAATGCCTTGTTGTTTAGAAGAAGGTCTGCATTATTGAGATGTGATACTTGAATAAGAATGGGGCATTTGACTGAACAAGGAGTATGGGGTTTGTTTATTGGTTACCTTGTAAGTGGATTTTTATTAACTTGTAGGGCTTGTTTGCTAACATATAAGAAGGGCATTGTAGTGTGTATTAGGTGCTTGGTCTCTATCGTTACTTATGTGTAGAGCCTAGTGTTTTTGGGTTTGATGCAAGAGCATCTCGAGTCCTAGCAATCCCGTGTCACCAAAAAGATTTTGAAGTTTGTCTATGTTGCTTGCTTCCTACTTTGACCAAGTTGGTCAATTTCCTTTGGTTACCGAGTATGGTCAGTTATCTCCTGGGCGGTTAGTTGTTTCACTGGCACTCGGAGATGCTTGTCTGTTGCTCGGTCATCCTTTCTTACCGAGTAGTTTATTTTGAGTTTCTATTGAGGCCGACTTGTGCATTGATTATGGGTCACAAATTTTATGTTGGTATCCATCATTGGGAAGTGTGTGGTCCCAGATCTGATTGTTCCTTCTGTTGATTTTGGATCTAAAGACCAACTCAGTTTGATAGCCTCTTGTATAAGTATAGTTGTTTGGTTAGAGTTTAGGGAGTTTTGATAGAAGATAGAAGATAGCATAATCAAGATTGTTGGCAGATCCTCGCATGTTTGAGGACTTCTGCAATTCTTTGGAATATCTAGCTGTAATTAGGAAGGCCTTACAACTTGGCATGTATGAATCAATTTGAATGAAGTTACTATATCATTGATCCTACTTTCTCCCTCTCACTGTGTTGTTGTTGCTTCTGCTAGTTGTTGAGTAGGGTTGGATCTATAGGGTGTGCCATCATTTGGCCCCTTAGGTCCATGTCCTTGCATTAGGTGGTATCAGAGCGAGGTGAGATTTGGATCTAGGTCTGCAAATCTAGGTTTGTAGGTTCCTTCTTGCGAAGCCCTAGTTGAATTGTTGTGGGGTGGCAGATTGTGATCTGACCTGCAGTTGTAGAGGGTTCTCAAGATGGTTCATGGAAGGTGAGAAGCAAATCCAGGATTGGCAGGCATGTTGAGACAACTTGTTGCTAGATTAGAAGTTGTTGAAACAACCCAGAGAAGAGATAGACATCCTGAAGATGTTAGTGATGATGAAGTTGAAGTGGAACAAGGTGAAGCAGAACCTGCACTGGTGATGGATCAGGGTGAGGAAAGATTCTTGAAGGCATTAACAAGTTTGAAGTCAACACCACATTTCAATCCTCCTGAATACAGTGGAAAATTGGATTCTGATGAATTGATAGACTGGATCATTGAAATGGAAAAATATTTTGAGTAAGAAAACATATCTGAAGAGAAGAAGGTGAAAATTGTAGGCACAAAGTTGAAAGGTCATGCATCCTTGTGGTGGGAACATCTGCAATTGGATTGGAAGAAGAAAGGCAAAGACAAAATCAAGGTATGGAATAAAATGGTGAATAAATTGAAAGGAAAGTTCTTACCTTGTGATTATCAGATTAACCTAGTTAGGCGAATGCAAAGTCTAAAGCAGAAAGATAGCTCGGTAAAATAGTATACTGAGGAATTATATAGATTAGATATCAGATCTGGACATGATGAAGATGATGTGGAAAGAATTGCTAGATACCTGAATGGTTTGAGAGTTTCCATCCAAGAGGAAATCAGTTTGGTCAAGTTGGAGAACATTGAAGAGGCTTATCAATTTGCATTGAAGGCCGAAGAGAAATTGAATAAGAGACATGAACAGAGACAAAGAGGTTAAGGTGGTAGATTCCCTAGAGGAAGAGGTAGATCTTATGGTGAAAATAGTAGATTTGAACCTGAAAAGACAAATCTAGACAAAGGCAAGACTGAGTGGAAGGGTGAAAATTCATCTAGAGGCAGAGGTAGTAACTACCGAGGTGGTTATAGCAGAGGTAATTTCTGAGGAACTTGTTATAATTATGGAGAAGAAGGACGTAGATCTTTTGAATGTACACATGCTAGTAAGAAGGCTAGTAGTAGTAGAAATGCTTTGGTGCAAGAAGAGTCACCAAATGAACCTGAGAAGGAAAATAAATTGATGGTAAGGAGAGCACTATGGAATGAAAATAAAAAGGAAGATCCGGTAAGGAAAAGTTTGTTCAAGACCAGATGTAGAGTTTCTGACAAAATTTGGAAGGTAATCATTGACAGTGGTAGCTCAGAGAATCTAGCATCTAAAGACATGGTCACAAAATTGCAATTGGAAAGGTTGGAACATCTAAAGCCCTATCAGATTTCATGGATCAAAGATGAGCATACACTCTTGGTAAGTGAACAATGTTATGTGAATTTGAAAATTGGAAAGTACTATGATAAAGTGTTGTATGATATCATGCCTATGGATTATTGTCATATTTTGTTGGGTATACCTTGGCAATATGATAGACATGCTATATATGATGGGAGATTGCATAAGTATACTATTGTGGCTGATGGAAGAAAACAAATTTTGTTACCTTTGATGGAAGAACCTATTAGTAATGTTTGCACATTTGTGAAAGTTTTCTTGATGGAAGGAAGAAAGTTTGTTAAGGATTTGAAGAAGAATGATGTATGTTTTGTTGTGATTCCTAAAAAACTAAGTAAGAAAATAGAGGGTAGTGTTCCTGAGGAGATTGGTAAGTTACTCACCGAGTACAGTGATATCATTTCTGATAATGTACCTAATGGTTTTCCACCGAAGAGAAGTATTGATCATTGTATGGATCTAATCCATGGAGCTAGTTTACCAAATAAGGCACCTCATCGATTGACACCTACCGAGAATCAGGAATTGAACCGACAAATTTAAGAGTTGCTGGATAAAGGTTTGATCAGAGAAATATTGAGTCCTTGTGCAGTACCTATGGTATTGGCACCTAAGAAGAATGGAGAATGGAGAATGTGTACTGATTCCAGAGAAATCAATAAGATAACCGTGAAGTATAGGTTTCCTATATCGAGAATGGATGAGATAATGGACAGTTTGATTGGAGCAAAGTATTTCACAAAGATTGATTTGAAAAGTGGGTATCATCAAATTAGAATCAAAGAAGGTGATGAATGGAAGACTGCTTTTAAGACAAAAGAAGGTTTGTATGAGTGGTTGGTTATGCCTTTTGGTTTAACTAATGCACTGAGTACTTTTATGAGGCTGATGAATGAAGTTCTGAAGAAATTCTTGGGTAAGTTTGTGATTGTATATCTTGATGATATTTTGATATTCAGTAAGACTAGAGAAGAACATTTGTTGCATGTTCGACAAGTTTTGCAGAGATTGAAAGAAGAAAAGTTGCTGATAAATTTGAAAAAGTGTTCATTCATGAAATAGGAGATTGTGTATTTGGGATTTGTAATTTCAGTTGATGGTTTGAAGATGGATCCTGAAAAGGTTGAAACTATTCTGAATTGGCCTACACCTATGAATGCTAGTGAGGTAAGATCATTTCATGGTTTGGCAAGTTTTTACCGAAAGTCCATAAGGAATTTTAGTTCAATTTGTAATGCTATGACTGAGACTATGAGAGGAGATAAAATATAATTCAAGTGGACACATGGAGCTGATAAAATTTTTGAGACTTTGAAGTAGAAGGTTGTTGAATTGCCTATTTTAGCATTGCCTGATTTCAATAAGGTATTTCAAGTGGAATGATGCAAGTGGTAGTGCAATTGGAGCTATGTTGAGTCAAGAAGGTAAACCTGTTGCTTTCTTTAGTGAAAATTTGAATGATGCCAGAAGGAAATATTCTGTGTATGATCAAGAATTCTATGCTATTGTTAAAGCACTAAAGAAATGGAGACATTATTTGATACCAAGTGAATTTGTGTTGTATACTGATCATAAGGCTTTACAATACTTGGGTAGTTAGAATAAATTGAATCAGAGACATATGAAATGGGTTTACTTGTAGAGTTATATATTTGTGATAAAACATAAGAGTGGAGTCACTAACCGAGTTGTTGATGCATTGAGTAGAAGAAGATCTTTGATGACCGAGATGAAAATTGAAGTTCTTGGTTTTGATGAGATGAGATATTTGTATGAAACTGATCCTGATTTTTCTAAGCCATGGAGAAAGTGTAGAGCACCTATTCAAGATCAACCGAGTACAAAATGGGAAGAATATTTCATTCAAGAAGGTATGTTTTTTAAAGGTATTTAGTTATGTATACTGAGAGGACAAATGAGAACTAATTTGATGAATGAGAAACATAGTAGTGGTTTGGCTGGACATTTTGGTATTGATAAAACTTTGAGTTTTCTTAAGGAGAAATAATTTTGGCCGCTGTTGTATAAAGATGTTCAGAAATTTGTGAAAAGTTGTGGAATTTGTCAAGTAGCAAAAGGAGTAAGTCATAATACTGGATTGTATACACTGATTGTTTTACCTGAGGAACCTTGGACTGACATGAGTATGGATTTTGTTCTTAGCCTACTGAAGATAGTAAGAGGTAATGATTCTATATTTGTTATGGTAGATAGATTTTCAAAGATGGCACATTTTATACCTTATAGAAAGACATCAGATGCAATACATGTAGTAGATCTTTTCTTTAAGGAAATTGTCAGATTGCATGGATTACCGAGGTGTACTATCTCTGACCGAGACAGTAAATTTGTTGGATACTTTTGGAAGACTCTTTGGAGAAAGTTTGGCACTAAGTTGAAATATAGTTCTACATTTCACCCACAAACCGATGGATAGACAGAAGTTGTAAACAGAAGTTTGGGAAATCTTTTGAGATTTTTAGTTGGAGACACACCTAGTAATTGGGATTCTGTGTTGGCAAAAGTAAGGTTTTCATACAATAATTCAGTGAATAGGAGTACTGGAAAAACACCCTTTGAGATTGTGAATGGCATACAGCCGATAGGTATATCTGATTTGAGAGACATTGCTGATGAAAGTAAGAGAAGTGCTGAAGGAGTGAAATTTTTTGAGTACATGAAGACATTGTATGAAGATGTGAAAATCAAGCTGGAAGAGAGTAATTAGAAATATAAAGACAAAGCTGATAGATCAAGGAGACATAAAACTTTTGATGTTGGTGATGAAGTGATGGTTCATTTGAAGAAAGGTCAATTTCCTGTTGGAACATATGGGAAGTTGAAGATGAAGAAGTTTGGACCTTGCAAGATCTTGAAGAAATTTGATAGTGGAAATGCATATGAGATTGAGTTACCTGATGACATGGACATATCGCTGATTTTCAACATTGTTGATTTGTATGAGTATCATGAACCTGATGAAGACATGACAATACCGATGGAATATCCTAAGAAGTAGAATGAAGAAGTTGAGCAGATTTTGGAGCAAAGAATTGGCAAGAGTACAAGAGGTAAATAGTATATGGAGTATCTGGTAAAATGGAAGAATAGACCGATTGAAGACAGTTCATGGATTTCACAGTCTAAGTTGGATGTAGCTCATATCAAACCTACTGAATGATTCAAAGAATCATTTCTAAATAACCCCAGGTGTCTGATGCAGGAGCATCTCGAGTCCTTGGCAATCTTGTGTCACCAAAAAGATTTTGAAGTTTGTTTATGTTGCTTGGTTTCCTTTGGTTATCAACTATGATTGGTTATCTCCTGGATGGTCGGTTGTTTCACTGGCACTCAACGATGCTTGTCTGTTGCTCGGTCATCCTTGCTTACTGAGTTTTATTTTGAGTTTCTATTGAGGCCTACTTGTGCATTGATTATGGGTCAAGGATTTTATGTTGGTATCCATCATTGGGAAGCGTGTGGTCCCAGATCTGAATATTCCTTCTATTGATTGTGGATTTGAAGGCCGAATCAGTTCGGTAGCCTCTTGTATAAGTATAGTTGTTTGGTTAGAGTTTAGGGAGTTTTGATAGAAGATAGAAGATATGATAATCAAGATTGTTGGTAGATCCTCACATGTTTGAGGACTTCTGTAATTCTTTGTAATATTTGGTTGTAACTGGGAAGGCCTTACAGCCCGGCATGTATGAATCAATTTGAATGAAGTTAATATATCATTGATCCTGCTTTCTCCCTCTCATTGTGTTGTTGTTGCTTCCGTGAGTTGTTGAGCAGGGCTGGATCTGTAGGGTGTGCCATCATTTGGCCGCTTAGGTCCCTGTCCTTGCATCAGGGTTCTTTGTTGGCGTGGGATTCACATTGGTATGTTCCTCTTCTATGTTATTAAGAGTATAGGTATACACACTAAACATAGATGTCATAAACAAGAATTTATGTTATGGGTAAGGAAATACCATGTTTAAATGATGAAGTATGTTTAGAAGCACTAGCTACAAACATGGATTGGTCTCTATAGAGGTGTTACATTTACTCACAGGGACCAATCTGTAGGTGTACCCAACTTTTCTTGGTGATCTAGCTTCTTTTCTTATCTTCTACCTGGACTTTTCATGTCTATCGTAGCTCTTACTTGGCTGGGCAATTCTTTCCTTGTGTGCCCACTCTGTGTGGCCTTTTCCACATGCACACAACTTTTCCTCCCTTCCCATGCAACTTCTATCTCTTTTTTTAATTTTTTATTGGCCTCCATGTTGCTTGACCTTGTCTCTTCATTTTTTTCTCAACCCTTTAGTTTTTTGTACCTTCATTTTCTTATTACATATTTATACATTTTGATTGCTAACATTTGTTTTTAATTTAGAGGCACTTATTGTCATAGTGTCTCATGAGACATAAGCTATATTGTATGTTATGGATATCTATCAAAGCATAATAAAACTTATTTAATTTTCCGTAGTAAACACACACACACACACACACACACACACACACACAGCTTATGAACTATTTTTCATAATGTCTCAACGATATGTAGGTTTTTTCATCGAAGAATTAAGAAATATTTTTTTGTTCTGATAAAAATGTATGATAATGTGGATGCATGCTAAAATCACAAGAATATTTTGATAAAATGCCTCAAGTAACTGTGGTCTAATTGACTGATATGATTGCAATACATTGCTACATATTACTCTGGATACCTTTTTTTGCCACTATTGGTAAGACACCCAACTTTTATTTATCAATCATTTATGTCATTTTTCTTTTTTATAACCTTGTATCTTGCTCTCACTTTTCTTCAAAATATAGGTGCCATCTTTTGCAGGTTGTCTATAATTTTGGCACATGCTCTAGCTCACTGAGTGAAAAATGGATTGGATGTATTTATTTTAAATTTTAGGGTTATAATGTTTTTATCTTCTTTTAATATTTGATTCTAATATCTTATAGCAAGCAATGTCTACTGAGGCATCAAGAGATGCTAGAATATGATTCCTCCCTTTTCAAATAGAGATTTTTCTCAACAAAGGATTCATTCATTATATGTTTTCAAGCTATATACTTGTCTCCATAGAAGTACCACAACATGTCTTAAAAATATTTCTTACTTTCTCAATTCTTATATTCTTTTCTTTTAAAGAATTGTGTGATTATCCAAGTCAAACAATCACGGTTCTTTAATTGGAGTGTTGTAAAGTCATTACCTAAGAAGATATTTTATGTTTGGAGCTCTTTCTTCAAATCTTGTGTGTGTTGAGTCAGTTAACATAAATGCGACATGACTACATGTTGAAGGCTTGAGAGTATATTCAAAGATAACATGTTTTGAGAACAAACCCTCTATAAGTCTAGACAAGAATTTATAAATTCACAAGTATAATATATTTTAAATCCAAATTTTTAGTTCCTCATTTTATAGCACACCCTTCACCTTAATTTTTCTTGCAATTTAAAATGATCTCGTAGTTGTGTTATTTGTTAATAGTATAATACCTATTCTAGATCCCAACCTCTATATGGTTCATATTTAGTGGGTTTTAAAGTGTAGACTATTTTCTATTGTATTTTATTTTGTTATGTCCTTTATTATGATTTTGAGTGAAAGGAGTTGAGGTACTACGAAGAGAGGCATCACATACAACTAGTGCCTTGAATTTGAAACAAGGTTTTCGTAATCTTCTATTTAAGCTTGTATGTATGCTAAAACTTATATTTTAGGAAAAATAGAAATATTTTATACAATGAATTCTGTAAATGGGCAAGCATTTTTTATTTTTAATTCAATTTATTTTCTCATTTATACTTTTAACAATTCCTCACTTCTCACTAAATATTATATATATTTATGTGATGCACAATGCTTTTACTCTCCTTAAATTTATTCTGATTGTATCATACAAACATCTATCGATGACCATAGTGTTATTATGGCTAATATGTGTTGACATCATTTATGTTAATGGGCCAAGATTTTATTCTTATTAGTAATGTATTCACTTCTAAGTTTTTATATTATACCACTTATAAATTTTGGAGAAAACTATTGGGAATATTTTTTTAATTGTTCAATGTATAAATCTCACAAGGCAAGGATATTTTATAATCTAATTTTACTACTTTTTCTAGAGCACATATATAGTATGGATGAAACATATGCATATCAGATGTCCAAGTAACAATTATTCTTTTCTTGCTACTTAATTTGTTCCTTGAGTTCTTGTTATAAGGGTTTCACCTATATTTGGCATGATCTCCTTAATAGGCCAACTTGGCTAGAGGACATTGAGCAACTGTGTAAAGTTGAAAATGATGCTTCATAACATTTAGATAATACAAGATCTTGTTGCAGTTACTGATCATATGGGTCAAAAGAAGGAAATTTTTATCTACCCTAGATTTCAAATTTATTTAGCAGTAGTCAACATTTTTTTGATCAAGACCTCTCTTAATTGGAATGTTTTTAAATTAGTATACAAGAAAAGTGGGTCCTCATTTAGGTCATAAAATTCATTGAACATTTCATTTATTGTTCGAGCCCTACTATATAGCTTTGTCTTTAGATACACAAGAAAACCAATTATATGAAAACTGTAATGGTTCAAACATGATGTATTATTAAATAAACATCATGCATTTTACATATTATCTCCTTCCTTTCCCCCTGTTTTATGATGCTTGTACTCTAAATCTTTATTTGTACTTATAGTTTGCAAATTATGGCTTCTCTTAACTTAATGAGGGTGCATTGTAGGTATAGCTAGAGATCAATCATAGTTGCATGTTTTTGTGATTCTTGGAAATATTTTTCTCCATTCCAATGAAATATTCATCTAGTGCCTTGGTTACGAGCCACTACTTAGATTTGCGGTCAATGGATTGAATGTCACATGGGATTTGGTTTTTGTCAACTCAAGAAAGAAGTCATTTTTATGGATATTAAGAGGGAAAGAAATACTTATAGACTTGGTCATATTATTTCTCATATTTCCATTTTACAACATTTAAATTTTTCTTTCAACCTTTTTTTTTTTCCCTTATTTCCGTTTGCATTGGGAAGTAAGCAATTGTAAACCAATTTATTGCACATAATAAATATTCAAATAGTGAACTTGTGCTCATATTTCAAGCATTTAGTAGAAAATAGTGAACTTGTGTTGGTATTCTAGGAAGTTAGAGAAAACAATATGTGTTATTGTGAGCTATTTTGGAACTAGAAGACACCCGCCCATATGTTATCTTCTATACAAATTAATGGTTTTTGCAAGCTAATAGATAAAGCTTTTATACTATACATAAAATTTCAAATAATCATTGTCAATTCTTGCACATCTCTAAACAATATGTAGGACCATTTCTAACTTTTGCTTCATCTTCTCCTATTTCCCATAATCGTCATGTCGGCACTTGCCAGGAACTATGCTACACTGCAACAATTGTTTATAATATTTTTCAAGTGCATAGATACATGTTCATAAAGACTCGAGAGGTACTGTAAAGTAGGAAAGCAAATCATCTAATTTATCTTTATGTAACTCCTTGATTCCTTGATAAAACTATATTGGCAATCACCCAATCACTTGAATTTGTGGTGAATATGAAATAGTAATTAGTGTATAAAACAACAATATTGTAATTTTTCTAGTCTTTAAATAGTTGATATGGATTTGGAATGGTAACGACTTTCTTAAATAGTGCATATAACTCAACACTATCTCGTAGATTCAAGCTAATCACCAAAATCTTAGACATCCTAGAGTTTGTCACTTTTAGAAATTAATCCTAAACTCATTTTAGTCCATTTAGATGTTTGAAGGTCATGCAAGATTATTATTTTGAGTTTCAAATACAAATAGAGAAACTAGGAAGATATTTCCTCTCTTCTTGTTCTTATATGAATAATCTTTTAAAGTTTTGTTGGTTTTATTTGATTACACTTTTACATTAATATTATAATAATTTATCACTCTTCATATCAATTATGATAGGCACATGACACACACTTCAAAATTGTTACTACTATTGGGAAATAATTCAAAAGGATAATATAATATCAATGATATAGAGGCTTTAACTAATAAATTCACAAAACATAAAGTAGGGAGTAACCCATGTTTGTACACATAAGGAATATGAAACATATGAAACATATAATCATAATAAGGTGAATGTGGTTATCGTAAGAATTGATTCAGAGAGAACATCTAATTTTGCTACATGGTGTTAATAATATGGAATCCCTAAGAAATATATGTTTTCTAGGAAATTTAGAAGATCACATTAACATTTTAGAAAAGGAATCTCTTTAATATTAATGATGTAGAATATGCTAGCATCAAAAGAGATGTTTTTCAAACTTAGAGCTATGCAATATTTGGTCTTAACTAATCTCTTAAGTATTGGTAAAAATGGGAGTTACCATTATTAACGTGAAGTAGACTTCCTCGTGATGGGATGGGTATCTTTCATGTCAGGAAAGATTCCTAGGAAGCATAACTTCTTTGTGGTAGGGTGGTAACACACTCCAACAATGTTCTTGCCCACTTTGTGTTTTCAAGGTTACAGGTGTTAGGAGTTGTTGTTAGGATGGTCATTATTAATTTTGATGCCTTATGTTCTCATTGTACTCAACCATGCAGTCCATTGTAAGGTAAATGTTTCTTTATGTCTAGTATTATTATTGACTTTTGCACTTCACCTTGTTTTAACATATTCTGTGTCTCTAGACTTGTGTATTAGACATGTGGCATTAGTCTATATTTGCTTTTGTCTATTTTACCAAATTATTAGTTTTTTAATATTATTAAATTATGGTGGTCCTTACATCCTCTTATATTTGTCTAGTGAAACCTAAAATTGTTTGTCTCCTCCCATGCTTGAATCCTTTTGATTTTTGAATTCCTCTTGCAAGCTTCTAATGGAGTCCAATCTAGGGTTTCCTCCAAAACATTTGTTTATTTTGATTGATCCTCTTCCATCCCCTATATACCTTTGTAATTTGCTTATTTTTATTGTTGATGCTTTTGTTTGGAGAAGGTTGATTATCAGTTTTAGCAAATCTACCAACCCTATTCCTACCTTCTTGTCATGCATTTTGCTGCAACCCATTTTTCATCCATTTAGGGTTTCTTCCTGCTTTGTCTTGGCTATTACCAAGTGGTATGGAATTTTCCCCAATGAAAATTCTGGGAATAACGAAGAAATTTTGTTGATTTGGTTGGCAATATTCCTTGGCATTCACTGGCTCAAATCTTCACATATTCATAGAGCTTTTTTTAATTAATTATGTCAACAAATTACATATTAATTATTATTATTAATATAATACTTATATTAATTACTGTTAAAAAATTAATGCTGAAAGACTTAAACTACAATTACAACCACCCTATGCACCTCACCCATCCTTGTATATATAAACTCAATCCTTAAATCTAGCAACTTCTTTAATATCAAAGGCATTCAATGCATATATCATTTTTTTTATGTTGAAGGTTCAAAGAACCTCTTCAACTAAGAGCCAAGGACCAAGGGGTATCCATTATGCCAAAATCTACCCAGGTCAGGCACGATCTCAGCCTCATCCCTTATGGTGTCGGATCCATGTACACAACAATACTTGATCCTTGGTGGGCTCATTCAGAACCATTCAACTTCACCAACTTTTTTTAATTTTTAAATCTTACTATAATCTAACCAAAAAGAATGTAAAAATGACAAGTGGCTATTAACTTATTTATCTTAATAATTTATATGAAAGTAATATTTAATATATCTCTCATACTCTATATAAATTATGTTTTATTTAGATGATAGGCTATTTGTGAGAGCTTTGCTCCATGAAAATTAAATTTTATGCCGAAAAATTATTAGCCTCTCCGCCTGTATTTTTTTCCCCTTCATTTTATTTTTATACTAATTAATATAAATATTCAATTATGATTTATTTAATAATGCTATGGTATTTAACATTACTTTTATACTAATTAATAGAATTAATAAATATACTAATTAATAAATAACATTGGTGAGACTTGTTTCCTTATTATGCAAGAGATAACTATTTAGTTGAAAGGTAATTTCTATTTAGTCTCTTGCTTTTGTCTGTGCTTTGTTTGGAGGTATTATTTAAACCTTCGTTGATTCTAAGGTTGGGGTCCCATGGAGGGGGGCTTCCTTAAAAATAGAGTTGTGTCCACTGAGATTTTTTAGGCATATTTAAAGATGAGTGGTCCTATGAATTTTGTAGTGTGCTTTAGCTTAGAAGTTTCAGCTCCTAAATTTAAGAAAACACTTTTTAAATTTTATTTTTTTGATAGGATTTATATGAAATTGTTGATAATAAAGTGTGTAGATCTTTGACAGGTGGCCGATTTTTTCCTAAGCTGGTGAGACAATTTCCAACCCCACCCCATTTTCACTCGCTCAAATTTAGAGGCCTAAAAAAGAGGGGCTCCTATTTTGTAGGAAAAGGATCTAAATAACCCTATAGCCCCCCAAAAGATTTCCTAGATGACCTCTTGTACCTAAAAAATAGACTTGTAGCCCCCCTCATAGGACCCCTACCTAATCTTCTTAATTGCAAATGAGAAGATCTTTGTTTGTGTTGTTTGTTATTGATTTGTGGTTTCTCTATTTACTTTTTGTTTCTTGGATCTTTTTCATCCTAAAAATGTTGGATATTTGATTAAGCTCCATTTTGTGTTGTATTCTTCTTATTTCCTACATGAATGCTAAAATTTGGTGGGGTATTATCTAACTTGCGCTTCTTTTGGTGTATTGATCCTCACATTATTTTGTTTTTCCCTTATGTATTCCTTTGGTCAAAAATTGATATGGATTTTTGGGTTAAACACTTGTCTGATGCATAAGGAAGCAACATGTGTGTTTGTTCTCGCACTACCATTTTGTGACATGCATTACATGTGGTGATGATTTTCTTGTTGATTTGTTGTGTGGTTTTGCTTGTTGCTCCTCTTTTATTTGAGTATTTTATATGAAATGACAATATTGATAGCTTCCCTTCAATAGTTTTTTATTTTGAGTATTTTATGTTGTATTCTATAGTTTGATTTTTTTTTAGTACATGATGGTGTGTGAGGAGAATATACTGAGAAAGATAGAGAATGCATATAATGCAAGATAGACCTATTTTTCATTTCATTGTCCTATCATGCTTGTTTTTAGTTTAATTTGAATACTTGATGTGCTTTGTTGGATCTTAAAAAAAAATCGAGCCCTCATAGAATGAGGAGTGTTTAAAATAGTAAGTAAATCTGATTATTTTTAAAAATGAATCGAACAATATTAGAGAGGGACTCAATTATAGGCTCTTTGCTTTAAATTTAAGATATACCTTTGTTTGTGAGACTTTACTTTTGTATATATATTTTTGGAATGTTTATTATCAACTAAGCAAGTTTCTTCACTATATTTTAGAAAAATCATTTCCCTATAATAATGTAAATTTGTATCATAGAATATATAATGAAAGTTTAGATATTTTATTCTTTAAAATAGTAGGAAATAATAATGAAACTATTTTGTTTAAAATGTAATTTTTGTTTTATTTAATATAGAGTAAAAGTTTCTACATTATACCTAATAGAACATTTAGGAAGTGATAAGAAAAAATATTTTCAAAATAGAATGTAATTTTATGCTATAGAAATAAAATGAATGGTTCTTTTATTCTATCCTATCAAATAGTAGGAAAATGGTAATTAAATTATTCTAATATTCTAATATGATTTCTTTTCATTTCATTAGTTATTCCTATTTATTTTATTAAATCACAAATTTATAAATATCAAGGCTAATATAATTTATAGATGTAATAAAGCTACTTTTTCTAAATTGAGAATAAAAGAATAATTTTAAGCTATCTAGCTAATAAGGAGGATACTTAAATATCATGTTGTTATTATATAGTGTTATAAATTTAGTAATTTTAGTATTGGTTTAATTATTCATTAAGTAAAAAAAGGTAATATTAAATGGTCCCTTTAGATTTTATTATTTTTAAAACCAAACTTGTGTATTGTCATTTCATGATTAATAAAACAAGTAACAAAACTTTGTTTAACATTCTCGGTTTCTAGAAGTGAGATGGAGCGGGAGCGGGAGGGAGGAGGAGGAGGAGAAAGAGTGGGAGAAACTTTTTTGAATCTGAAGCAAGACGGGAATCTAGATGCGCCTAGTTTTGTTGTAGATTTTGAGCCTAAACTTGGAAATGATGTGGTATTTGAGAATGTCTCAGACGCTAACGTTGAAGGACCTTTGTCAGAAAAGGGGGAAAGTGCTGGTGGGTCAAGCCTGGCCCAGCCCAGCAAGGACATCGGTCGTGTCTTGGGACCAGATGTGGAAAAGTTTGATTCCATAGAGCAAGGCAAGGGGTAAAAAAAACAACAAGAAGATTCCTCACATGGTGGGAACTCGAACCAAGGTAAGCGCAAATGGTTGGGCCTTTTTGGGGTCAAACCAACTGGAAAATCTTCTTTCCCTAAGGTTGATATTGTTTCAGATCCGCTAAAAGGGGAATTAGGTATTAACATTCCTAACCAAATCATAGATCATACTATTTCTATTATGGCTTCTACTTTGATTAGAAAGTTTACGGGTCCTAGACAGAATATTGATCTGGTGAGAGCCTTTACCCTCCAAAAGTGGAAACTCAAAGGATAGGTGGATGTAGCAGCCATGCCCAAAGGTTTCTTATCCTTTGTGTTCTCCAATGGAGAAGATCTATCTGAAGTTCTGTGTGATGGCCCATGGATGATGGGTAAATCCTATTTATCATTACAGAAATGGTCAACGAACTTGGATTATAATGAAAGTTCCTTTATCTCTGCTCCAGTATGGGTAAGACTGCCTGGTTTACCTCTGGAATACTGGCATGAGGACATCCTAGTGGCTATTATTGGTTCCTTTGGTGAATTGCTAACAATAGATCCAATGATAGTGGCCCATTCTAGACAAGTGTTTGCTAGGATTTTTGTCAATATCCAGCAAGATACTGAACTACCTCAAGTTATCACCCTTAACTCAAAAGTTGGTAAGTGGAGACAAGAAATAGAATATGAGGCAACCCCTTTTGTCTGCGTTACTTGTAGAAAGGCTGGTCATTGGGCCAAGCACTGTCCTCTGAAGATTGCTACAGAGAAAAAAGATCAGGAGTCAAAGACCTCAAAGAAATGGGAGTGGAGGAAAAAAGGAGAAACTCAAAAACCCCTTGCTCAAAAAATCCCTAGCCCTAACTCAAAGGAGATGCAGGAAGCTCCTCAAATGGAGAAAGAAGAAACAAAAATATAGAAGGAAACAACAATTCTTGTTGTGAATACCAACACGCAGGATAATGAGACTATTTCTCCTGAGGAGACCTCTGATCTTTCAAATGAAACAGATCCCCAGATGATATCAAGGGTGGAAGATAGTTTGGATTCCCCAAAAGGGAGAGATCCCCAATCGGGCCTTCAAGAATTAGGAAAAGATATGAAAGAGCAAGAATAGAACAGTAGTGAAGCTTTGAATGTTATACCTCCTAACTCTGGTGCAAGGCAGGAATAGCTCAAAGGACTATTTGAGGACTCTAAAACAGTAGAAGTAGAGCAAAATAAGAGCCCTTGGATACAAGTCAAGAAGAAAAAATCTCTAGCAGGGAAAGGACTTGGCCCCCAGATGGAAACCAACAAAAACCAGACCCCCTTAACTGGAAAAAAAAACTCAAGGGATTGAATAGGATGCTCGGCAACAAAATCTAGCAAGAAGGGAGGACAAATCAAAATAGGAGGAGTCCAGACTAGAGGACAACAACAAAAAGTGGATACCAAAACACCCAAAAGAGAGAGGGGAAGAGCTTTTGAAAAAGAGTAGAGAGAGCTGGAAGCAAAACAAAACATAGTCGATGGAAGACAACTCACCATCGATCAGGTCTACCCTCCAAACTTTAAATGAAGATTCTATCTTGGATCATTCGAGGTCTCGATAGTCCTCATAAACAAGATATTGTTAGGAACTTAGTTAGAGATTCTAATCCTGACATTTTGTTAATTCAAGAAACTAAAATGGTTAAAGACAAAATTGCTAAAATCAATTTGCTAAAGAATGGTGAGAAGCTAGGTAGTAATTCGGAAGGGGCTTTTGGTGGTTTGGCTATTTACTAGAATTCTAAGTTTTTTCACTGCTCCCTTCTGAGAGAGGATAAACAGTTCCTGGTTGTCAAAGTTTACAGTATTAAGGAAAACTTCGCCTGGTCTCTCATAAATGTGTATGCCCCTAATACTAAATCTAGTAGACTTAAACTTTGGAAAAAAATTCATGAGCTCAGGAAAGACTTTCCAGATGATAACTAGATGATGATGGGAGACTTTAACACTCCTCTAAAAGAAATGGAAAAAAAGGTGGAAACAACACTCAAGTGGAAAGTAGAGTGGACCTTATGGAATTTATAAGTAATGAAGGTTTGCTGGATGTTGATCTTGAAGGTATTGATTACACTTGGTCTAACAGGAGAGTGGGAGCTGACTTGATCCAGGTTAAGCTTGATAGGGTTCTGCTCTCTCATGATTAGTTTGCTAAGTTTTCTTGCTCTCTTTCCTCTCTTAACTGTATTGGTTCGGATCACTACCCCATTTTCTTTCTTGCTAGTTCCTTCAGTGGGAAAGGTCACCCCCCCTTTAGACTTGAAAAAATGTGGTTGGCTCACCCAGACTTTGAAAACAGAATCAGGGAATGGTGGAACATTAAAGTGGAAGGGAAATCTATGTACCAGGTGGCAAAAAAATGGCGAATATCAAAGTGAGAGTTAAACAATGGAATAAGGATGTCTTTGGTGATATATTCCAATCTAAAAACAAGATCCAAATTGAATTAAAAGATGTTCAAGATAAAATTCAAACTTTTGGGATGACGAAAGAAAGTAGAAGAGAGGAAAACCTTGCTCTTGTTGACTATCACAATATCATCTTGAAAGAAGAAACTTTCTAGAGATAGAGATCTAGATCCCTTTGGCTGAAAGCGGGAGACAAGAACACTAGATTTTTTCACCTAACTGTGATGAAGCACAAAGCTATGAACAAAATCAACTCTCTTGTCACGACCAAAGGTACTGTCACTAAAGATGAGGATATAAGAAGAGAAATGATGGGCTATTTCACTTCTCTGCTTTCCAAAGAGCAAGAGCTAAACCAAGAGAACCAACTATCCCTATTGAGTTTCATTCCCTCTCTTTTGGATTCTAAGGATAATGAGTATCTTAAATCTATCCCAAAGGATGATGAAATTAAAAGGGCTATTCTTTCTTTTGAAGGAGAAAAGTTTCCTGGTCTAGATGGATTTCAAATGTTCTTCTTCCAAACCTTTTGGAATATCATTGGGAAAGATGTGTGTGGAGCAGTGAAATAATTTAATGGAGCTAAATCTATTCTCAAAGAACTCAATTCTACATTTATATCCCTTATCTCGAAAAGACAGGGAGCTAATGCAACAGACTGCTTTAGACCTATTAGCCTCTGTAATTCTCTATATAAGATTATGTCAAAGATCCTTACTTCTAGATTTTTACAGATTCTCCCTCACCTCATCTCGCAACAACAAAATGGCTTTGTCCTAGGGAGACAAATACTGGACTCTATCATAGTGGCTCACGAGAATATTCACTCTCTAGAGAAATCAGGGAAACAAGGCTTCCTGATGAAGCTTGACTTATCCAAAGCCTATGATAGAGTGGATTGGGAGCTGCTCTCCAAAATTCTTCACGATTTTGGTTTTGATGAAGGAGTGATTAAACTTATCATGCAACTGGTAACTATGGTGTCTTCTTCTATGATTGTGAATGGTGGCTCATCTTCATTCTTTAGACCTTCTAGGGGGTTGAGACAAGGAGACCCTATATCCCCAATCCTCTTCGCTATTATGGCTGAAAGTCTTGGGAGATACATCAAAAACCAAGTTAATCAAGGGCTGATCTCTAGTCTGCAACCTTCTTTAGTGGAGACAAAATGTTATCATGAACAATTTGTTGATGACACAATTCTCATGGGGGAATCTACAGTTAAAGAGGTGAGGAACATAAAAAAAGCTCTAAATGTTTACTCTAATGCAATTGGTCAACTCATAAACTAGGATAAAAGTTTTCTATATTTCTTTAACACTCTCAAAGCCAAAATGAACAAAATCTCTTCCATCCTTGGTTGTAAGATTGGAAGGCTTCCTACCTCCTATTTAGGGCTGCCACTATGTTCAAAACTGGAGGCTAATTTCTGGAACAAAATTCTTGATAGATTCCATAATAAACTGGTGGGCTGGAAAGGGGCGATTCTTAGCCAAGCTGGAAAAGTTCAATTGTTAAAGGCCACTCTTCAAAATCTCCCGGTTTATGCTCTTAGCCTTTTCAAAATTCCTCTAAAGTATAAGGATCTTATTGAAAAAATCCAAAAAAATTCCTTTGGACTAGTGTGGAAGAGAAGAAGAGACTTAGCTTGGTGGCTTGGGAGAAGGTTTGTAAGCCAAAGAAGCTGGGGGGTCTGGGCATAAAAATTATCTCTATTACCACTAAGGCTCTTCTAGCTAAACAATGCTGGAGGATCTTTGAAGAAGGGAAATAATGGAACACAATAATCAAAAGTAAATACCATCTCACTTCTTTAGAAAGCACCCTCCACTCCTTTAATGACATCCAGGAGTCATTTATTTGGAACAGTATAAGTAAGGGTAGGAAACTTATTAGTAAAGGGGCTAGATGGAAGCTGGGAAATGGTAGGAAAATTCTCTTCTGGGATGATAAATGGATCCTGAACAAACCCCTCATAGAGATTAAGGAGTGGAGCTGTGTGATTTAGGAATGCAAAGAATCTATTGGGGTCCTTGTGAGTGACTACTGGATAAATGAAGAATGGATTGACTTGGGGTTGAGGGATATCATACTTAAAGAGGTTAATAAACAACTGAATAACTGGTTTATTAGAGATAATGAGTGTGATGAACTGATATGGGGGCCTACTATCTTTGGAAAATTCTCGGTTGCTTCTGCTTCGGCTCTTCTTATTCCCTCTGGAGATCCACCTTTCAGTGCTCAGGTATGGAATAAAGATCTTACCCCTAAAATTAACATGTTTTTTTGGCTGCTTGTACAGAATAAAATCCTTACTATGGATAACCTAATGAAAAGAGGCTTCCAAATGCCAAATAGATGTATCATGTGTTGTGAGGAAGCTAAGTCGTGCAACCATCTAATGATACACTGCCCCTTTGCTAGAGATGTTTGGGACACCATTACTCTATCTCTTAATCTAAAGTGTGTCAAACCTCAGAATATCCAGGACTTTTTCCAACAATGGCAGAGCCCTTTTTATGATAAAAATGCTAGGAACCTCTAGAAACTTGTCTTCCCTCATTTTACATGGCAAATATGGAAGGAGAGGAACAACACAATTTTTAGAGATAAAAAAGCTACTCCCCTCTTGATAGCCAACTCTGTTACCAGAAATTTAATGGAGAACTATAGAAGTAGTGGTAGAAAGGATTGCAATTCTTGGAATCCTAGCCTTAAGAAGGATATATCCATTTCTTGGGAGAACTTGAAGAGCAGAAATGACTCAAATCCTAGAGACAATGTTATGTGGTCCGCTCCTCCCCGGGGTTGGTCAAAAGGGAATTTTGATGCTTCTGCTAGAGGAAACCCTAGAAGAGCTAGAGGGGGAGGCCTCATAAGAGACTAGGCTAGAAATTGCCTTGGGGCTATAGCAGTTCCGCTGGGGACTCAAACTAACCACATGGCGGAGGCTGAGGTGACACTTTATGTGGTTATTCTGGCCAAAGATATGGGTTTCATGAAACTTTGGCTTGAGGGGGACTCCCTCAATATTGTCAACTATATTAAAGGGAATGCGGAGTGTTCTTGGACTATAGCCCATATAATAAATAAAATCAAAATGTTGCTCATTACCTTTGAAGAGTGCCAAATCACCCATATTTACCGTGAAGGTAATAAGCCAACGAACAGGCTAGCTAACGAAGGTACCCAAAGTGATGTCATCAAATCTTGGAGAGGGGAAGGAAATCTTAATTCTGAGATCATGAGTCTAATCACATTTGATAAAATTAATCACAATGAAGGGCATGTCACTTAATGTTATGATTACAAGGATGAAACAATTCTTGAGGAAGGCTGCATGTAATGCAAAGTGTGGGATAATTATTCTGGTTTTAATGATCTATGGAGCCTGGGTTAATTCAAATAATCACGATAACATAAGAAAACATTGTAGAAAGAAGAAGATTAGTTACAAGGAGCTGAGCCAGGATAGTAGCAGAAAACACAAAATGGGAGGTGGTCTGAGAAGAGAGGAGTCGGCTAACTGTGACAAATGGAGGCAAGATAGGAAAATATGGAAGAAGCTGAAAAAGGGAGGGGTCTCGTAGTATATCGAGAAGCTCCATGGCTATGACAAACATGTGAATTCCTTATTCGCTGAGGGTTGGGTTAGAGGTAAAGTAAATTTATGGGGTAAATTTTTCACCCTTACTCTTAATCTTATGGCTGAGATAATAGGCTTACCCCTAGAGGGAACCCATTTCCATAGAGGTAACCATAGGCTTGGTACTGAAGCTTTTAACTTGTTTCCTAAAACTGTTGATGAAAAGGCCCTCATGACTAAAGGGAAGGGGGATTATGTAGATATCACTAAGATTAAGGATTTGTGGGCTAAAATGTTGAAAGTAATGATTGAGTATTTCACGCTTGATGGGCGCTATTCCAAAATCTACAACCTCCATTTCATCCTGGTTAACCACTTCAGGCATAACAAGAGGATTTCCTTCTCGTATTTTCTTTTGAGCTCCCTGAGTAGTAACATCATTAAGCATAGGAAGAAGTCGAATAACCCTATATTACATGAGGGGTTGATCCTCCTTATTTTTGACTATGCCAAAGATATTATCCCAGACTCTATTCCTAAAAGGGTCAAAGGTAAAACTTTAGAGACTATTGAGGGGGATAGAAAGGCCAAATCCAGCAAAAAGAGAAATAAAAACAAGGAAAAAGTTTCTGAATGCAGTAAAGAAGATGGTAAAAAGAGGAAGAAAAAGAAAGTAAAAAGTTCCGACAGCAGCGAAGATGAATCTAAGGAAAAAAACCTTAATCCCCTACAAATTGGAAATGATGAGGAAGAAAATGTGGAGATGGATCTTGGTAGCACTAAGCAGGAAGAGGACAAGATTGTCATAACTGAGGATGAGAAGGAGGAAGAGGAAGATGGGAAAGATGGGGACCACCATGATGATGAAAAAGATGAGGAAGGGGCTGAAGAGGAGCAAGAAGAAGAGGTGGATGAAAAAGATGAGGAAAGGGCTGAGGAGGAGGAAGAAGAGGCCCTGGTCTCCCCTAGTGAGGATGATAAGAATGAAGCCCTGGACCTCCCCGCTGAAGAGGAAAAAACTGATGCTCACTTAGATAATGAGGAAGGTTTGGACCTGGCTAATAAAGATGATGGGGAACCCCTTAAGGAGGACTCTTTGGGCTTTCTAGAGGGGCATGATGAAGAGGAAATTGAAACTAGTCAGAACTCCCCTGTCATTGATGAAAAAGAGGAGGAATAAAAAGATACGGGTGCTAGTACTGATCAGAATGCCACTAAGGAGGAAAAAAGTCAAAAAGATGATTTCATCGCTCCCTTGGAGGATGCTATGAACCTGTTAACAAAGATGAAGGTCAGAGTATTCCTCAGGATTGGATCAATTAGGAGATACGAGTTATTAAGCTCCACCTTCATTCTCTGGAGAAAACTACGGAAACCATGAATATGAAGCTGGAGAAGCTAGAGAACAAGATTCTGGATAAGGTAAACAATAAAAGCTGGAAGGAGGAGATAACTGCCAAAATCAACAAAATTGTTGACAATAAGGTGAAAAAAATTAAGGTCAAAGTTAGCAACAATGGGAAAATGATTAATGAAGTCTTGAGCCACAACAATGAAGGACTCAATGCGGCTATCATCAACCTGAATATGCTTCACAACTACTTGGAGAAAAACCAGCTAGAAAATACAACCATAACTATTGATGATGATGCTAGGAGTGCAGGTCCAGGTACGAGAACTAGAGGGTGTACTCAAAGGAAGATCCCTGAGAAGTTAAAGGAGCTGAAGGACCTGAAAAAAGCAATCCAGAAGATGGAGGAGTTGAAGATGAAGGCGGACAAAATGATAAGCAATTAGTTTTGTCCTGTTTGTTGCTAGGTGCTGCTGGTAGTGTTGCTAGATCTCTTTTCTTTGCTTTTGTTGTCGTTTCTAGTGTTTTTTTGGGTCCTACTCTATTTTTTCCAGTAGGCGTATCATTTTGGAAAACTTTAATGCTTTATCTTTTTTCTATGATGTAAATGGTTTCGAGTTCCATTCAAAACCTATTTTTACCTTATTCAAAAATAAAACTTTGTTTAACTCCTAAAATTATAAAGTGTAATATTATTAATTAAAATTATTCTATATTTTGACATAGATAAAATTAAAATTTAGAGTTTTGAGAAGGTAAGATGATCTAAGAATGAGGTTGAATTAAAACCATTCTTATTAGGTTGTTTTGTAGTGAAATTTTTTCTTAACACTGATTTACAATGTATGACCCTATTATTTGTGTTGTTACAATATGATATTCAAACATGATACTATATGTGTTGCTAGGATGTTCTCCATGGACCATCTTTATCCTCATTGGTGTTATTATGTCCTTGTCTTCGCCATAGTCCTTATTAGTGTAAAAGGTTAACATCATCTAGATAAATTAGTTTACCTTCCCTTGTGTTCAAGTCTCTATTTAATGATTTCCTATACCAAATTGTGTCTTGTAAAGAGTAATCAATTTTTAAGTAATCATATATTTGAACAAGTGCCACTAGTGGCCAGTACTTGGAGAATTAATTATAATTTTAGCTATAAATAAATTTAAATCTAATTTTATTATATTTATTATAAATACTAAATTTGTTTTAATTAATAGTTATTTAATAAAAATGAAATCAAGAAAATTAATTAAATTCAACACTATAATGTAATTATAAGAATCTTTATATATGAATGATAATAATTAAAATCTTTAAAATAATATTCTAGTAGCCTTTAGTTTTATAATTAATTTTAATTTATATGTAAATGTAATTCTAATATTAATAAATATATTCCAATTATTAAATATATTATAATTAATTATAAAACTATATGATAATAATTATATTAGTTTTTTTTTAATTTATATCTAAATGTAATTCTAATATTAATAAATTATTATAATTATGAAATATTTTAATTAATTATAAAACTATATGATAATAATTAAATTAGTTTATATAATTATAGATGTAGTAATAGATATTTGTTTTTTAATTATAATTATTTTAATAATATAAATTATAAATTGTAATTAATTTTATTTAATTTTTATGCTAATTTAAATTATTTTGTAAAGCATAAAATAAACTTAATTTTATTATAAATGAAGAACTGATTCAACCAATGTATGCATATATTTCATAGTTTTTTATTTACATTATTAATATATTTAATATTTATATTATATAAAAATAAAATATAATTTAATTTATGATAATAATGCAATATGGTTAAAAAGTGGAAATAACTTTCACATTTCACATTCCTAAATTCTCGTGTATAAGACCTCATTTGAACTAGCCAATCAAATGATAGAGAAATGATTTTTATAAATTCTAAACTTAAAAATATTGCATTTAAACTTTACAAAATGTAAATTTATGATGAAATATAAAATATAATAAATTCTTATTGGCAGAAAGAGTTTCATTTAATCACACTAAAAAACTAAAAAGTGATACAATAGTACTTAGCCTACGGCAAGTGTTAATCTTTATCTTGAAACTACATTGATACTATGGGCTAAAACTCTTTTTTGAGTTGGTAAATTAGTGTCAAGTTAACAAAAAATTGTAAACCCCAGAAAGGATTGAGTTGATATCTTTAATCTAATTTCTAATTTTTTTGAGCATTTATAAATAAACTTAGTTATTAGTACTTGCGATAGGCTAGAAAGTACTATTGCATCCATTTTTGGATTTCTTCCATTAACTAGTGATTAAAAAATCACATTTCTACCAATTAAAATTATTATTTTTATCAGATTTGTTACAAAATTAATAATTCGTATAGTATACATGCATATTTTTTATGTTTATAATTCAACAAAATTAATTTCGAGCTCTTCTATTGGCTTAAAAATTTAGCCTCTTATACACGGATTTTGTGGAAGCACTACCTCTATTACAATTTTGCAAATACTTTACCATGCCCTTAAAATAATTCATATTTATTTTAAAAAATATGTTCTAATATAAATGCATGGTTTTGGATATATATTATTTATTAACTAATGTATATTAAATTGAATAATAAAATTTCTTATATGTATTATAATTAGATGTTATATACTTAGATTAAATAACATAAATTATAATTATAATCTAAATATTAATAAACTTAACGTTTCATTATATAAGTTATATGAACTATATAAAATATTATTAAAATTGTTCCTTGTTAATTAAATGATGTAATTTATTTTGATTTTAACAATTATTATTTTTAAATAAGAAATTATATTATATTAGATTAATAATTTATGTGAAGTATTTAAATTTTGATTTATAGTTATATTTTTTTAATATCTTATAATATATTATATTGATTATTTATGTATAAATTATTTTATTTAAAAATTAATAATTATATTTAAGAAAAATAATTTTATTGATATTTTTAAAATTATATTTTTAAAATATTGATAATATATAAAATTAAAAAATTAAAAAATAATATTACTTGAAATCTTTTAAAAAATTAAAGATAATTTATGTACTTATTAACATAGATATATTCACTTACATTTCTAAGGATTAATTTTCTTTTATTTTTATTAATTTGATTTAAACTATGATAATTAAATATCTTAAATTTGTAAAACAAAAGAGTAAAATATTTATAATTATTATATATTTACAATTCTAAATTAATATAAGACTTCACCTATTATATCAAATAGCTATAATATTAATTACATTGTGATTAATACCAATTATACTTGTACTTAGTAACTACAACAATGGATATTTGTTTATCTTTAACTTAGTAACTACAACAATGGATATTTGTTTATCTTTAACTTATCATTATTAACTTAATATCAAACTCCTGATCAATTAATCAATCTAATTATATTTGTATGAAATAGCCATAATACAATTTATTATTATTATTATTATTATTAAGGCAAGTACTTCGCCACTACATGACACTTGTTTTAGTTAATTTCAAGTATAATTTATATTATTTTTTGTTTCCAATTTCTTATGTACAAAATTAGTGATCTACTTTATGCGCTATACAAACTAATTTTACTCGGCTCACTCTTGCATGCACAATATATGTTAATATACTACTCAAAACAAATTAACAAATTAATATATACTAATATACTACCCAAGACAAATTAACAAATTAATAGTAAACCTAACTCTTGATTCTTTTCCGATACTCAATATAAATGATTCTTTTCCAATACTCAATATAAATTATATTTAAGATATAAATGCTAGTATACTACTCAACACAAATTACCAAGCTAATCGTAAACCTAACTCTTGGTTCCTTTTAATTACTAACGCAAAATTTGTTTGATTAATTGTATTTCTACCCGATAAGTTATGGGTGAATGTATATTCTGTGAGTTCCGCAAGTTAGGGTTTAAAGAAGAACACCCTAGGGTTCCATTTTTCCTCCTCCTGCATAAAAGGCACTCTACTTTGCATATCTGAGGAGGAGTTTGTGCTATAGGAGCTTTCGATTGTTGGTTATGGTTATTGGGGTTCGGTAAGTTGATCTTGCATCCCTCTCTTTTTATTTACTTTTGCATGCTTTAATTCTGATGTTGCATCGTGGCAAGAGTGATGAATCAATTAGATGACCGAGACAGATTTATCTGTTTCTGAGTGTTAAAATTTGAGGCATATATTCTTCTGACTTGCCCTACCAAAGATCCGTCTTCTACACTGAAACTTAATTTCAAGTTTGTGAGATAAAGATCAGTTATTTTAAATTGATGCATCCTTCTTCTAATGTAAAGTCAACAAGTAAAAATACTTTTAGTAGCGTTTCCAATTGTTTCTGTGATTCGAGGCACAGTCCTTAAGAGCGCCTTCCTGGATCTTCAGTATGGAAGGGATTCGAGTAAGGGTTATCAGAGGTTACTCTGAAACCTTTTCCTCTTTTGTGTCGTGTGGCATTAGCCTCTCAGGTCAGGTAATGGTTTCTCTACGTAGCAAGAGAAATGGTTTCTCGTGCGTCATTACCTTTAATCCCTTTTTTTTTTTAATAATAGCATGCTTTATTTCTGATGTTGCATCGTGGCAAGAGTGATGAATCAATTAGATGGCCGAGACAGATTTATCTGTTTCTGAGTGTTAAAATTTGAGGCATATATTCTTCTGACTTGCCCTACCAAAGATCCGTCTTCTACACTGCAACTTAATTTCAAGTTTGTGAGATGGATCAGTTATTTTAAATTGATGCATCCTTCGTCTAATGTAAAGTCAACAAGTAAAAATGCTTTTAGTTGCTTTTCCAATTGTTTCTGTGATTCGGGGCACAGTCCTTAAGAGCGCCTTCCTGGATCTTCAGTATGGAAGGGATTCGAGTCATAACTGTGCAATATCGAACCAAGGGTTATCAGAGGTTACTCTGAAGCCTTTTCCTCTTTAGTGTAGTGTGGCATTAGCCTCTCAGGCCAGGTAATGGTTTCTCTATGTAATGCGGTTTATATGTCACTGTGGGTATTGCCTTGGCATGCTCGGCTGCTGATTTAAACTGTATTACACGTGTACCCATAACCTGCCTGAATTGCAGCTCTGCCGCCTTGGGAAGAGGAATATATTAACATGGTGAACGCCAAGTCTCTTTTTTGCCGCCGTTTTATTGCAGTTTTGAATTGTTTTAGAGTGAGGAAGATGCTTTTGCTTTGAATAAACCCAGCATTTTTATTTGCAGTCAGATCCTTGCTAATGTTTATCGTTTGTTGCATGTGCTTTGTTATTCGTACACCATGTTTGTGCTGCATTTATTGATGTTTCTTTTGAAATGATTGCGTAGAAGTGCTACTGTCCGATGATGTAAACATACAACTGACCAGGGTGGCAGTAGGTTCCATCTTTGTATGTCTCTTGCACATATCACTTTTAAAGCTCACTGCCTTTTAATCACCTTGACTGATCTCCTTTTCCACTCCTCCATTAAAAACTTTCATTTCATTTCATCCCTCGTGAACTTTTCCATTTCATCCACATTTCGTTGTGCAAGTGGCATACAGGGAATGCTCCTAAATTGATGCCGCCAATGATGGCTAAGCTATGAGAGCTGAGGACAGTTCTGAATTATTCTTGCATTACTCTTGTATAGCCTGTTATGAAGCTTCCTTTTGTTTGGTTTGAGATTGCAGAAACTCTTTTTTAAAGCTGTAGCTTGAATTGTGTTTTTATGGAAATGCTGTATGATTTTAATCCTTTATTTTGATCTAGAGTTATGAATGGAGATTGCAATATATCATGTAGTTGTTGTAATTGAGATGCTATATGAATTTAATGCCCATTTTCACAAAGCCTCTATGGTTTTGATCTAGAATTATGAAACATAAGTTGCATATCGGTTTGTGGCTGCTTTAATGAACGCTGTTCAGTTCTTTTTAATACGGATAGGTAGTTATGGATAAATAAAAATTATGCAACATTCAGATTTATTGACATTAGCCACTCAAATGTATTTACAAGGGGGGTCTGCCACAGCCTTGACACACCATACAAGTGAACTTTGAACTTTTTTGGCTTTCTTTCTGTAGTGTTGTGAAGCTTAATCTAACATGTTGGCTATGCAAGGGTCGTTTTTTATCTATGGTGATTACGTTGCGGCTTAATTAAATGTCCATTTGATTGGTTTCAATTATAGTTCATTTCTGTTGCATCTCCAGATGCATGTATGGGTATAACTTAAGATGTTCACACTACTCTAGGCTTAGAATAAATAAAGCTCTTTAAGGCTATAACGTTGTTACTGTAATTATATCTGTTGAACAAAAATGAGGTACTGGCAAATCTTCTTAAAATTTCTTTTCATTTATATTCCAAATACATTTGACATCGTTTCTTTTTATCCTGAAAACAATTCGGGCGTTTCTAATAAAGTGTATATGATTAGCTGGTTTAGGTTCTGTAGGTATGTTTGAAGTAAAAACAATATGCTAAGGCTACTGGAAGTAAAAACAGATCTCAGGGTAATCATCATAAAATCAGAGGAAAATTATGCTGATTTTTGTTGATTGTTATATTCAGAACATCTTGCAAATTATCTTTGACAAGTTATTATGGTAGTCAAAAGCTGTATTTTTTTCTCTGAGTTTATTTGAGATGGGTAGAGGACCTAGTAGTTGTGCACCCTTAACTTTGAGCTTATCAAAATCTTAAATTGAATTTTTAAATCACTTCTAACTTCTTACAGTAGCTTATTTGGCAAGTCCCCTGTTTATAACTAAGGTTTTAGGACCACATCATCATGCTTTTTGCCAAGGTGTCCAAAATTGCCCCCTAAAAAGTGAGACCAATGGTCATGCAAAAGAGTCACTCATACTTGAGCAGCTGATATGGCACTATGTGATTGGTTGCTTTTTAGAATAAAGGATACATGCTATTCTATTATGTGTAGTCATCATCAGCAATAATAACTTTAAAGTTACAACTATTGATGCAATGTTGTGAAAAATATTGAACTGTAAATCAACAATTGTGGATATTAAAGTAACAGGTGTAGGTATTAAATCAATAAATGATGAAAACAGTATTTGAATGATAAAGAGTAAGGGTGTGAGCTATAGCAAAGCCTTCAATGCCTGATTGAGACAGTATTTGAATGGTAAGAGTAACGGTGTTAGCTACAGGCCTTCTAAGTTTTTACCGATGGAAGTCATTACAGGCTTTTTATTTTCAATTGATCTAGTGAAGGTTGAGGGTTTATCCGTAGGGTCACAGGGATTAGCTGATATATCTGGAATTGTTGAGGGATGTCTGGTCGTACCTTGCAGTCCAGAGAAGTAAGCAACTGTAAAGGAGATTTACCAAGGCATCAGTAAAAAGAATGATATGTTCCCTAATGATTTTGAAAATTAAGAAACATTGGCGATACTACTCTGTTCCCATGTGTCCTTAGGTGTCTGAGATGTGGGGTTCTTGCCTGGGGATGTGTCCTCGTGGGATATTGGCGTTATTCTTGTTGTTATCAATGGATTGGAATTTGCAGTATGACACTCAAAATTTACTGAATAAAATGTTACTTGTATTATAGTGACTTAAGAAACAAGAATATAATAATTTTTTTTAGTGTGGATTCAGGAATAATTGCCTTTTTCTCTGCCAAATGTTATGACCAACTTCCTCGGAAGGCAATAGTGTTATGCGGGATATAGTGTTACGAGAGTAAAATATAAAAGGTTTCGCAAGCATTCCAATGTAAGGAAGACCACTGAGAAGAAAATTTTGATCAATATTTAACTGTGATTTGGGGCTTTTTGATGATGCTGGCAACAATTAAAAATATGAGTTAATATTTAGAACTTAGAATTAAGATATACCTTGGGAATTTAACATATTGTATAGGGTTGAAATTTTAAATTTTAAGCACAGGGACGAGCCTATGTGCGTCTGTCGCGCCCATAATTCACTGATTAAATGTTTACTTTTATTATGACTAAAGAAGCAGGAATATAATTTTTTTTTGGTAGTGTGCCTTCCGTTTGAATACTGTTCAGAAATAATTGCGTTTTCTCTGCTAAATGTTATGCACAACTTGAACAGAAATAGTCTTATGGTGGATATGGTGGTATGGGAGGAAACTAGAAAAGGATTTTGTAAGCATTCCAAGGTGAGGAAGACCAATGTGAAATTTGATCAATTTTTAACCGTGGTTTGGGGCTTTTCGATCTTTGCGCGCCACAATTAAAAATACATATAATTGAATATTTAAAACCTTAAGAATTAAAGAGTCACCTAAAAGGAATTTTGAAAACATTATAAAGACAAATTTTAAAAGTTCAAGCATTTAAGTGTGTCTAGGAAATTTTTTGATGAATAGCAAGGGAACAAAGATGTTGGTTAACAGATTTGTCTTTATATAATTATTTATAACAAAAATGATTCAAATGTCCTTGTGCAAAGAACAAGTTGAACCACACTTGCAAGAACTTTTTATCGGTTCAACCTATGGTTGAAGGTGCATATTAAACAACTTAATACATTTATTTCCAACTTTTCACATTTCTAACTTAACCACATACTTTCCACGTGATCACGTTGGAAGTAAATAGTTTTTGCTAAAATAACTAAACTATGTTGAAGTAGCAAAAGGAATAAAAGATAGTCATTTGATAGTATAAAGACACGTGATCAAGGTTGAGGTGTGTTAGCAAAATCCATTGTTTGGTCTAAAGTGGATGTTATAGCGTGATTCTTCAACCATTCCATGGGTGTTGTAGAGAAGGTGATGATTACTTAGTGTAAGTCACATTATTTGCATGAGTTTCTAAGTGGTCAAAACACATAGTAATTATGGCCTCAATCGTAGCTTGTTGTGAGAAGTCATTAGTGGTTAAATCTTTGGTTTTTAGGTGGGTTCTTAACTTTCTCCATCATTGATTTTTTAGGTGGGTTCTTAACTTTCTCAAGGAAATCCCCTAATTCATCTTGGACTAGAGCAATATCATCAAACCCAAGGAGAGGGAGAATACTGAGAAGGCCCAAAGTTTGACCTAGGTTTGGGAGCATAGGCCTCATGGTGAATAGCCAAGATTTGTGTCGTGAGAAGTTAATGCCCATGATGTGAATTAATTATCGATTTGACATCAAATTTCTAGTCATTTTAGCATGAAGGCTTATGCCCTCATCATTGTTTTCTATTTATAAAAATTCAAATTTGAATGTCACGTGCCAAAATATCCCTTTAATTCTCCTTCAATAACATACCAACACCTTTGATGAGATGAACCTTGAACCTTGAACCATTGAGGTTCAATGGTTCACGTTCAATCAAACAAACTTTGACACATCGAACGCGTCATGGCCCTAGACACCTAATGACTCGACAAGACGAAAGACAAAAGGCCAATTGAACAATGAACCTTGAACTAGTGAGCTTCAATGGTTCAAGTTCAACAGACCGAAAGAAAAGACCAACTTTTAAACTATGCCACAAAGGGGAGGGGCGTGCTTGGGGGCTTTGAACTTGAACATTGAACTATAGAAAGGTTCAACTCAGGAGGTTCAAAGGGGCGAAAACAATAAAGTAACGAAAAGAAAAAAGAGAGGCTAAAGTTGAGAACTTTACAGAAACAAATCAAGCAATTTGGCTAAAATTGGGAACATAAACCCAAACAAAAATGCAGGGATCGGGATTATGAAGGACTAGGGAATGAACTTAGAATATTTGGTTTTGCATAAGAAAGGATTGACCTACTAGATAAAAACAAAACACCGAAACTAAAACACAACAAAAAGAGATATGTACAAGAAACAAGGGACTCTTGCTTAGAATTGATAGAGCTTCAGATCCTGTCCATTGAAGGACAAGGGTAGGATTGTTCCATTTGGGTACTCCATCTTAAACAAGTTCGGTCTTAAGACCTGATCGATCACAAATGGGCCCTTCTATAGAGATTCAAATTTTTCGTGAGCTCCTTTGGTTTCTCTCCTCTTGTCCCATGATATAACTTGATCTCTTGCCATAAATTTTCTAGGCCTCGCTTTGCGATCAAATTTTTTTTCACTTGAGCTTGGTGTGCTGTTATATGATCAACCAATTCATTCCTTTCTTTCTCAATTTTAGTCAAGTACATAATTTTCTTTTCTAATGAACTTTGAAAAGAATTGTCTTCAATTACCTTTTGCAACTTTGTAGTGGCCAAATCCAAAGGAAGTGACAGTTGAGCTTCTGTTGCATACACCAATTCAAAAGGTGTCATCCCGATGACTCTTTGTGGTGAGGTTCTATCTGCCCATAATGCTTCATAAAGTCTTTTGTGCCAGTCTTTAGCATTATCATTCACTAATTTCCTCACGATGGCAATCAAGTTCTTGTTGTTGGACCCCACTTGACCATTTCCTTGAGGATATTAGTTAGAAGAATGTGTTAGGGAGATACCATTATCATAACAATATAGGCTTAGTTCTTCAGAGGAAAAATTGGTTGCATTATTAGGTACTATTTTATGGGGCACACCAAACTTGACAAAGGATATTTTCTTTGATAAAATTTTAGACCACTTCAGACGTCGTCTTCTTCACTGGCGAAGCTTCCACCCATTTAGTAAAATAGTCAGTTGCAATAAGTACATGTGTACGGCTTGCACTTGATGGTGCATTAAGGGGGCCTATAAAGTCTAAGTCCCGTTGCCTAAATGTTTCTTCTATCACCACTGGTCTTAATGGTAAGGTTGTTAATTGAGGCTTTCTTGAAAATAACTTGCACTTCTCGCAATTGGCTACCCACTTATAAGCATCCTTGAACATAGCCGACCAATAATAATTACTTCTCAAGATTTTAAATGGAGTAACAATAAATGAGTAGTGACCTTCGCAAGCCTTATTATGAAAGGACTTTAGTAACTTTTTGGCTGCTCTCTATCAACACATCTTAGAAAAGCTCCGTCCAACCCTTTTATGTATAACAAATTATTCACTATCACATATTTTGCTGCCTTTAATCTTAGGTTTCTCCTCTTTAGGAGAGAGATGTTCTGGGCATTCACCATAAGTCAAATAATGTGCTACTTCGGTAAACCACGGATTTTGGAGGCTTACCAACATAACTTGTGGTAGTGTTTCTTCTTGTTCTTTGTTTTTTGCTATCAACCAGCATAAACCTTGTCCTTGCACTAGTTTGGTGGGTTGAATATCCTAATCAAACTCTTGAGTCTTGGAAATCCATGTTGTTCACTTGTTTAATCCTATCTCCTGTTCTTACAAAATACTCTTCACGACAACGGTGGGCACAAAAACAACATAATGAGAATGTAATATGTAATACCTAAAATGTTTTACCGCTTTTACCACAAAAAAGGCTTGCTTTTCAATTGATGAGTAATTAAACTCATGCTTTTTCAAGGGAATGCTCATGAAAGCAATGGGTACTCCATTTTCTCCATTCTTTTGCAAGAAGATTCTTGACATAGTGTGCTCTGAAGCGTAGCAATACATGATGGAGTCCTTATAGTCAGGGTTTATCAGAGTGGGAGCTTGAGCGATAGCTTCTTTGATTGAATTAAAAGTCTCTAATGCTTCGTTACCCCATTTGAAGACATTCTTTTTGCTCATTAGCTCTACTATATGCTTCTTGGTTTTAGTAAAATCAGGAACAAATCTTCACAGGAAATTAACCTGACCAAAGGAAGACTTCACACCACTCCTATTCGATGGTAAGCTCAACTATTGGATGACCTTCACTCATTTAGGATCTATTTTTATCCCTTCTTTCAAAACTAGATGCCCTAATAGTTTTCCCTCTGTTACACATAAAATAGACTTTTTCGGATTAAGGGATTTCCCATGCTCTCTACATCTCTATATCACATATTTTAGATCTCTTAAATGGTTCCTCCTTTTGTAAAAGAAGTCATCAAGGTATATAACAATTATTTTATTTTTCAAGTGTCCAAAAGAGAAATTCATCACACGCTGGAGCGTGGCACCAACATTGATTAGGTCAAAGGGTATTCGATTATATGCAAACATACTCCAAGGTGTCATGAAAATAGTGTTGCGCTGGTCTTCCTTGGCCACATTGATTTGATTGTATCCCAGAAATTTGTTGAGCACAGACATCATCTCTGATCCAACTACCATCTGCAGAATGTGATCCATGACTGGTAGAGGATAATTGTCTTTCAGACTGGCTTGATTCAAATTCCTAAAATCCACACAGATGCGAATTTCTCTGATCTTCCTAACTGGTACAATATTTGTGATCCAGGTGGAATGGTGTATCAGATAGATTATGTGAGCCTTCAACATCTTTTCAGCCTCTCTAAAGATGGCGTCTCCTACCTTAGGTTTGTAATTCCTTAATTTTTGTCAAAATGGAATCGCTCTGAGCTTTAATGAAATTTGATGCTGAAATCGGCCTCTACTAAATTTTTTAAAGTCTTCATATGACCAAGTAAAAACATCTTTGTACTGCTTTAAAAGGTTGATGAACCTATGTTTCTCTCCACTGGTACACCATTTTCCCAAGTTGATGAACTTAGGGTCATCTTCATCTCCTATATCAATCTTCTCATGTTCACTTGAACTATCTTCAGACTGAATATTTCTACCTTTTTTTAAATGCATCATGCCTATCGAATGGGTTTTCAAGGGATACCAGTCCCTTGGGAATTTTATTCCCTTTCAGCTGGAAAATACCATCATCTATTTATTTCCCCGAGTCTAGGAAAAATTCATTGCAAACTGACTACGACCCCTCAAGGTAGGTCGTCGTAAACATATCCATATTCTGCAAAAACTTGTTAATCTGCTTATCACCCTGAAACACCTGCCAATATTTTGAGTTATTAGGTACGTTAGGCTTGTGAACAATTTCAATCCTGTAAGTATCTTCTGGGAAGTTTGGGTGAGGTATTAACAAAGAAGCGGATGTGCTAGAGAATTTGCTCTACTATTTTGATTTCTCAGTATTACCTCTATGGAAGAAGCTTCAAAACCTTCAAGTTCATCCCAAACTTAGTTTTTGTGGTGTTTTAGCCTTTCATTCTTAATAGTAAAGAGGCTCCTCACTTGCTTCACAATGAGCTCAACATCTCCCTTCACTTCCAAGAACTTAATCCCTTTCCTTTTGGCTTCTACTAAACCCAATAACAAAGCTTCGTTCTCCATGGTGTTGTTTGTGTTACTAAATTCTAGTTGGAAAGAGTGAGGAAATACCTCTCCCTTAGGTGATATCAAAAAAATTACTCCTCTTGAACCAATAGATGAACAACTACTGTCAAACTCTATTTTCCATAGTGCCTTATCACCTTTGAGCTCCGACAATTCAATATCTTCTTATCTCAAAAGCATGCAGTTGAATAATTCATAGTCATTATACAATATCTGAGCCTTAGGATCCTTTGACGGGAACAAGGTATATTTGGATTTTCCCTCAGTGCTTCTTACATATTCAATCAACTTATCTAATTCTTTAGGATTCAATCTTAAATATTCAGCAAGTGAAATTTGAATTTTACTAGATTGGTGTTTGGAGGCTACTACTTAGGGGAGTAGTAAGCATGGTAAGATGTGTTTGATGGTTAGGAAGAGAAGATCATGATTTATTCGAGTAGAGAGATACCTTTGTCATTGATATCAAAGGAGGAGAAAAGAGCATGTGAAAAATAAGTTATATACTTGCACATAAGAAGGAGCTTCAACTAAGGAGAAGAATGTGTATCCAAGGGGGAGTCACTGATGGAGAGAAGAGTATGTAATCAAATTGGAACCAAGGGAAGCTTGCTTCTAAGGGGAGAAAAGACATAGAGATCTTGAAGGGAGATAGTTAGAGAGACTCTGAAAGATAACGAAGAATATCATGGATATTGTTGGTAGTATTGTTGATTGCCCTTCTAGGATGAAGATTGTGTTGGTTTATAATTGCATTACTTATTTTTGTCATCAAATATTGCCATCAATGTCAAAGGGGGATATTGTTGGCAAGTTTGGATATGTTGTCATTGATGTCAACATGTTTGTTAAGCAGTTTTTCCAGTGGTGCAGTATATTTAAAGGTTCGGTGAGGATCGATTACTATATATGAGGATTCACACACCTCATGGGATGATGTAGAAGCTGTCTACTTGGTCCATGCCAAATGTCAGGGGTTGACATGATTTGGATGAGTTATGCCAAGAGTTGTGACTAATTATTTTACTATTTGCTAGTGTTGGCAAGGTAGCAGAGATTAGTCCGGTGTGCACTTCCAAGTTGATATTTTTGGTTGTGCACATGGGAGTGTGTTTAGGACATGGTGAGGTGTCCTCAACTCAAAAGGTTTGTGATTCATAGATTTGCAAGACAAATTTTTTTTGTCATAGAGGTAGTTAACAATGTTCTTGAAGGTTAAACATAAAATGCTGGCAAATCCAACATTTGGGGTGGATTTGATTGTTTGTGTTATTCATGATGCCTATGGATGTTTTTTGATTGTGTTCCTATTGAGTTGGTGATCTACATTGATCAAGGTGATGACATTTGATTTTTTTTTGGGTTGATGTTGGTTTTTCTTGTGTTCTTGGCCGACACGATTGGAAAAATATTTTATGATCGTTCTGTAAGATGTTTTAAGGTGGTGTTATGATCTCGAGGTGTTGGATAAGGATCAACGTTATGTTTTGGTCGACATACTTGATCAAAATTATTTGTTTTTGGCACGGTGAAGTGAAAATTTGAAAGTTAGGTTTTGTCGACCTTGTTCTTGATAAAGGTTGATGAATTAGGGTAAACTATGTGTGTGGATAATCACGAACGCTTGTGATTTCTTGGAGAGCAATTTTGTAGATCTATAGAAGGTTGAGTTGCTCATCTGAGAGTGGTAGAGAGAATTGCAGTAGAGATCTAATTGTACTTCATTTGAACTGACCTAGGCATTGGGTAGATGCCATTATATAACTCCAAAATCGTTAGATTGTTGACTGATTTTTTATTGTAAGACATTGAGTCTTCCTAAGGGTTGTAGCCCTAGGAATTTTAAGTAGTGAGCTCTAGGTAGTGTGATTTAATGCATGTGCATTCCCCATTTGTAATACGCCTATACTTGTACAAGGTATTAGTCTTATTGTGCATTCAAGCCCCATTGTGGTTTTCACCCTAGTTTGGGTTTCCACAATAAATTCTTGTGTTATGGATGCTTTTTGATTTTTGCTTACTTGCTTTACTCATCATAAATCAAACAAAAGAGTTTCAAGGCTTAAGGGTTTAAGGGTTTTGAAGATCTAGTGTTTTAGGAGCAATTGATTCACCCACCCCTCTTAGTTGCTTGATGCCTTATTTTCTACAATGTATACACCACCTCATTTCTTCAATGAAGGATGTAGGGAACTTTAAATGCTTGGAATGAATTTAAAATTTTGCATATGGGTTTAATAAATTTATTTAAATTCCAAGCTAAGGCCACTCTCCTTGTTAAAGTATTAACTATCATAAAAGAATCTCCTTCCAAATTGATCTATCCTACAATTGAATTCTTTTCCATTAACATAGTTTCAAACGCCGCTTCCACCTATACTTTGTTGTTTGTTCCATTCAAGAATATTTTTGGTCATATTGTCATGATATTTCTCATTGATTCTCAAACTAAAAACCTTGTGCTTGAAGGACCTTAGTTGCCTCTCAAAGCTCCATTAAATTTGACCTTGATCCAACCCTCCTTTTGGCATTCCCATTTCCTACCTTGTTTCTCTGACACCACTAGATTAACCTAGTAAGGACCACGAAGAAGCCAAACTTTAATCAATGGCCAATGCACTCACTCAAGAAATGGATCTTGTTAAAGTTTATTTTAGAAGTTGCAATACTTACCAGTTTTGAAATGGCTAATTCAAATCTCCTACACATTAGTTGGATACTCTCCTGTTTGTCTTGAAAGATGTGCCTAGATTCCTCTCTTTTTATAGTTTCCAAATCCCTGTCACAAGTTGACCTCCCAGATACTAGAAAAGGTGGATTTAGGTGAGATCAAATATCAACTTTGAAATAAAGCCTTGATTTTTTGAGGTGAAGGTATACTCCAATTTCACTTACTTGTATAGAGCATCAATATTTGTTAGAAAAAAACACAATTCACCAACATATGATCTAAAGAGTCTTCATGGTTATCACATTTTGGGCACCTAAATGGACCCCAAAAACCCAAATTCTTAAGTCTCCCCTGTGAGAATTTGACTCCTCAAATCCAACCAAGAAAAAGTTCACTTTCAAAAAACAATTTTTGTTCCAGCAAAGAGCTGAAGGCTATTCTTCCAAAGTTTTTGCCTTTTCCAAAATGTTATAACCAATTTTGACTAAATAACTTTGTTGAGCATCGTTTGTACACGAGACAATAGTTAAGAATTTGGATGAACACATCCCCCTTGGAAGAATGATAAAACCAATCTCAAGGTTCCTTTTGGGCTGGGTCTCAACCGTCTGGATAGCTCAATCGAAGATAAATGTGAAACTGTTCACAAGGAGGTCTTTGCTGGTTCGATCTTGGAGAGGTTGCAAAAATAATCTTGGAGCGAATGATCTTTTTGTATTTTTTAGAATCTTTTAATGAAAACAACTTCTAAAGCATGTAAATTTAATGTAATCTATTATGATTGATTTTCAAAGAAAAGAAATGGCAAGGTAACAAGAATTGAATGAAAATTGCAGAAAGTGAAATTAACGGACATAAACCATCATTGCATAACCTAACGAATCAAATTACCACGAAGATGGAGAGGACCCACAAAATGTAGATTCGAATAACTCACAACCCCAATTTGGTAGATGCAATCATCAATGGAAATAAATGTAGATATAAGATTTGTCAAAATTCATCAAATCATGAAGCCACCACGAACGTGTGCACACATGAGAAAAATTTATCTTGAACCACCAAAGAACAATCTTCCCAATAATTTGTCATAGCAAGACAATGTAACAATGATAAACACCAGACTAATAAATTCGTAGATTAAAATCACCATACAATCAATTGGCTCTTTGAAGCAAAAGAATGAGCAAACACACATCTATAAACTTTGCAAAGATAGCAGAAAATTATCACACCACGATTGAAGCACCAATTGTATATTTTGTATTGCAACAATAACCGACCATAATTACATCGTTCATTTACAATTTATAGGGCTTTACCCTTTAGGGAAAACTAGAAATTTGTAGCTAGGGTTTCAACTACACATGCAACTTCGAAATAAATTTAAACTAAAGCTTACTGAAAGGAAACTATTCCTAAAGCAACCCTAAACTATCCAACACAGATATAATCCATTTGCATTAAAATTTAACAACCTAAGATGCATTAAAAAACTCAAAATCTGCTCTGGAGTTCCACAGTTTTTCTTCAAATCTTTCTTCAAAACTTGGAGTTCTTCCCATAAATCCTCATCATGGCTCCTCTTCCAGATTTTAACTGAAAGATATCTTCAAACCATGCAAAAATAACCCAAAACATGCAGCCAACCCGACCGGAAATCCACTGGAGAAGACTGGAAGTTCTTGACGGTAATGGCCCAAAAATTTCAGACCCCAACCCCTACTTTGAAAAATAACTCTTGAAAAATTGACTAAGTCAAAACTTTGTGCCGGGCAAAATTTCAGACTTTCAGAGGCCGAAATTCTTGAACTAAAATTTTGGCTAAGTGTAAAAATATCTCCTTCATTAAAAAATCGGCTAAGTCAAAAGTGAACACTTAATCGCTTGGAAGGATTTCTGGATGTGCCTTTCGGAGTCTTTCTACGATCTCTTGGACTTCTTCAAAATCCACCAATTGGATACTCCCAAGGCATTGTTGTTGCTTCTCCCTGAAGGCAGCTATTTCAGTAGCAAAAGATTTTATCTCCTCTTAGGCCAACATCTTTTGCATATCCTCCTTCTGATAGAACATTTGTTGGAGGTCATCCTTTGTCCTTACACCGTTCAAAAGCTCCATGAATTGATGTACGATAGTTTGGCTATCATCATCATCATACAAATCCAGGTCTAGACCTTCAATGAATTTTTGTAATTCTTCTACCTAAATCATTCCTTCATCTCTCATTTTATTGATTCGGCTTAAGCATTTATGATAGATATTTAGTGCTTCAGTTATATCCTTGATCCATACCTCAAAATTATCTAACTTGGAACCTTTCATAAATATTTACCAAAATTTTGAAGCGTTGCTTCCTTATTATCTTAAGGTTACCCATGACCTTCTTCCATTGCTCTATCTATGCCTCTAATCCTTCCTTGACGCCAATCATATCCACCAATTTGGTAATCTCTCAAAAAATTCCTCTGAAAGGTCTTAAAATTGTTCTTAAGACAGCCCTTGTGAACTCCTCAAAGTCAACCTTTCAATCTGAGCAAGCATGAGTGGAAGAATGTGGTATATTTGTCAAAATTTCAGGAGCAACCCTTTTTCTAAAATAACCTGTAATGAGGCCTCCAAGTTGCTAAGATCAATGGGACTTGTTGTTTTAAGAATGAATCTTTTCATTGCCTCATTTTTCTCCATCAAAACTTTGATCTTCTCCTCATCTTTATCCATAAAGCCTAGAGCATGCTTTAATCCCAAGGTAGCAAGTGTTTTGCTGCCCTCCCTTGTAGGATCACCTAGATCCACTTCTTCGAAGACATAGTCTTTGGGAGTTATCTTTGACATACTGGTGTCAATTGTTGGCACTACCACTTGTGCTTTCCATCTTGCCCTGTGATCTTGAGTAACATATGAAAGCATTCTTGCCCATGCACTTGATTCTCCTTGGTGGAAAGCTTGGTCTAGCACTACCATATCAGTGTCCTCTTCATCTATATATACCCTTACCCTAGGTTGTATCTTTGCGGTGAACCGTGTAGGCTTGGTGAAGGCAATTATTGGCTCTTATGGTACTATCAAAACCGAGGTCACCCATTCTTGTTCTTTCTCATCCTCTTGTTCTTCTAGTGCCTCTTCTCTTACCTCTTCCTTTTCTTCTTCTCTTACCTCCTCTTCATCTTCTCCTCTCGACTTCTCATTAACCTCACTCTCATGAGGGAGGGCACTCTGTTCTTCTATCATCTCCTTTTCTTGCTCCCATGTCCCTTGTTGGGTTGCCTCAGAAGAAGGTATAAAATGAAATGGTGGAGGAGTGGGAAAATTAGACGGAGGAGTAGGCATAGGTGGTGGAGGAATGGGTACTTGAGGTGCTTCTTGAGGAGAAATGGGAGCTTGAACTGGAGGTGGAGTTGGAGCAAGAGGAGTTGGGGCAAGAGGAGGAGTTGGAGTTGGAGCAAGAGGAGGAGAATTGGGTGAAGGGAAAGATGAAAACGGTGTGGGCATATGCACCGGAGGAGGGGTTGGAGTAGGGAGTTGGATCGGTGGAATCTGGAGTGGAGGTTGAAGTGGAGGTGTTGGAATTTGAGGTGGAAGCATAGATGGGACGACCTCAACATCCTTTTTCAAGAGTACTTCAGCTGAAGGTTCTTGGCTTGATTCCTTCTCTTACTTTGTTGACTCACCTCTTCGCAGCTCTCTGTCTATCTCCATTGGATCTTCTGCTATGCCTTGAAGTGTTTGCTGAGACAGTTCATCCTCCAATGTTGACTCTTCTGTAGTCTTTTCGAGAGTTGAAGAAGTGAATTGAATTGGAGGGGGAGCAAATGCAAAAGGGAGTTCTTCAAAATAAGGTGTTGCAACAAGCATTTGTTGTTTTGACATTTTCTCTTTAAACCCATAAAGACCCTCAAAATCAGATACGTAGAACTCATCATCTCCCAAGGTGTCCCATGGATCTACCTCTCCCCCTTGGGTCTCTATATCAATATCAATTTGAACCTCTTTTTCTTGGAACTTTCTTTTCTTCAAGAAGGCTCCCGATCGAGTCCTTCGGGCTAGAGGAACATCATCTTCTTCTTCCTTTGCATCTTCCTCTTCCAACACGATCTCCAAGTGTAGGGATGTAGATGACCCATTTCTTTTATAAACTTTTCCCTTCTCTAAACTGGTAGTCTTGGGTCCTGTAATCTTCACTCTTGGTGACCTAAATGGAACAAAGGCTTGCTCTTGACTTCTAGAAGATTGAGCATCAGGTGGAGCGATACTCCTTGTCATCCAGGTCCTTGCTCGCTTGGCCTTTGGATTGGATCCATATGTTGTTGGCCACCCATGCCTGTACACTGTTTCTAGCCTTTGTGGAGAAGCTCCCTTGAATTGAGGCATAAGTACCTTTTCCCCCTTCTTCTTTTATTTGGAAGGTGGGGCAAGATGCTGCTTCATCGACATTGGATCCATCTTGAAAGGTCGAGTGATCTAGGCTTTTGTCATCTTTATCACATGCTGAGCTTTGAAGTTAATATCATCATTCTCCTCCTTGTCTACTTCGAAATTCAAAATGGACCTTGTATAGATTTTATCTTGGTTATAAAACAGGTCCAGGACATCCTCAATGTCTACATCCCATACTTTTGGTGGAATGCAAAGGAGTAAGGCATCTTGTGCCAGTTCTAGAGTCATGCGACAATAATCAAGGATCCTGACTTCATAGTCATTTGTATAGTTCATCCAATGATCCTCTAAATGAGGCTCACATGATCGTAATATCTTCCCATAATACGGCTATAAGTGTCTATGGGGTCAAATCTGGTCCTTATCAAGTTAATATTCTGTAGAGGACATTCATCCCATTCATATGCCAAGGACTTACAGACCTTCATGTCCTGCAGGGAGTTGGGGACGATTGAAATGGGAAAATCCCAGTAATGATTCTTCTCATGCTTAATGTGCTCATATGCATCAGAGAGTTGCCTGACCATTTCTAACAAGATAATCATGGCTGATGGGTATCTCGGTAATTTATTTGGATTCAAAGTACTCCCGACCACCCTTATGTATGTGAAAGTTTTAAACTGAATATATAATAAGCCCCTAGGGCCTTCACCTTCATTGCAACTTCCTTTGAAAGTCTCTTGGCATAATCACCCTCAATGGAGCGAATGATCGCGAAGATGAATGCATCATCGACGATTCTATATTAAGAGATATCTTCTCCAAGGTGATCCTTTCTTATGAGCTAGGGGTATATAGTGAACGACCAAGCACTGGGTTGACCCAAGACTCCTACTCTAACAAGTCCTGGATACACTGCCCTGGCGGAAAGCAAGTACACGACATATGAAGTCATGTAGAAATGTTAGTCATTGTTCACTGTAGTGAGCTTCCTATCCAAATTGTCACTAAGGATAGTGGCCCAGTCAAACCTTGCTTTCCTCCCTTTTATCTTTTCAATAAGCAGGACCATCTAGGGCTCAAGCTGGATGGACTTTTGCAAACCATACACTCTGCTTATCATCATGACAACATTTTGGATATCTTCTTTTAGATATCCCCTCCTCATGTCTATCTTCTCTAGCTTGTTCTTGGGAAGTGATTACATCAGGGACTCTTTATTAAAAATCTCATATGAAAAATGGGTGTCTGAGTTGAAGAAACACATGCCCTTATTTATAGAGAAAGCATAAAACCTGTCTACTCCTTTGGGAAAATGAAAAATGTCTTCAATATATCTGGCCTCAAATCTAGATTTACCTCTCTCATGGTGTTTTCCACCAGTCTCTCTTCTGGTACATAATGTTGTGCCAGGGTGACGATCAAATCAGAGGAGATGATGATCAAATCAGAGGAGAGCACTAACATTGAATGTGCCACTGCATTCACCAAGATGGAGTAAACTAATAAAGTGTAGTCCTTCGATCTACCCGCTGGTTGGGTGCACTTCACCAAGAACTCATTCCAGTTGACATTTCCAATATCTGTGTCTGTTATCTTGTAATAGAGATTTCCCACCTTAGAAGGAACATGGTATCCCTTAAATTGAAATGTCATGACTGAGGATGTGATCTTCTTTGACATTTTGCAAAGAAATGGACATGAATTAGTAATGGTTATGAGGAGCAATCATCCAATTTTGAGCAATAAATGACACAAAACCCTGAATAAAACAAACCTAGAAGTCTAAGGCACTAAAAACTTAGAAATCAAATTTTGGGGTTTCAGAGGTTCGGACTCCGAAAGAATCCCCGACCTCCGACAAGATGAAACAATGAAAATGGACCAAATGCTTCTACAATATCTTTTTAGAAGTTTGGAGTTTCAACATTTTAGAGATGTATGGTCGGTTGATACTATCAAAACTCTGAAATAACAAAGTGCCGACAAGGAAGGTCCAAAAGTAGGACATCGAAGGTTTGAAAATATGAAAGGAGTTAGTTGGATTAGGTTATTCCGAGTCTCTTCAGTATTTCAGAGGGTGAAAGGTATGCATGTTTGTTAGTGTCCGCAACGCCAAAGGCGCAAAGCTGAAGTTTGAGATAGGCCGTCTAGGGAAGGTTTCAAAGATTTTGGACGCTGAAGCTCTGAAAACCCTGAAGGGGGACTTAGAGAAAATCTGAGAGGGTGAAACCCTCCCACACTTTGAAACTTGGTTTCTAGGAGAGCTTGAAGAACAAGCCCTCCCAAAAGACCTCTAAGAACGCTTCAAAAAACTTTGGACAAGGGTGAGGTGACACAAAAAAACCCAAAACTAGATAATCAAACCCTAGCTAAGTCGTAGACAAACAAAACCCTAACCCTACCAGTGAGAAAAATGAAGGAAAACACAAACCCTAGCCTTATATTGCAAGAAAAAGCACCAAAAGATCCTACCTCAAGGGTGAAGCAAGGAGGATGCATGAACAGACAACTATAAAAAAGATCAAAGCACACAAACAACACTGAAGATAAATGCTTGCTAATCGCTCTGAAAATGGAAGAAGATAAATTGTAGAAGTGACAAAAAACCCGATTGACGCACCTTATATAGGCTCTCAGAAAAGGTGACATTAGTCACCCTTGCGAACCCTCAGAGTTTCGACCTTTCAACCTTTCAGGGTTTCGAAGGTCTGAAAAAAACAAGACCTCCGACACACTGAAAGTGTGAAAGTCTGAACCCTTTTTGACCAGGGTCAGACTTTCAGACTTTCTGAGGTTCGAATGTGCAAGGCTGAAAGACCCAAAAAACAAAATATTCTTAAGTGATGGGGTTCAGGTTTTCTCTCTTTTAGAGTTATGATAATACAAAAAGTGTGAAAGTGCAAAAACTAGGGTTTCTTCTGAAAAGCAGGATTTTGGAAATGGACAAACAAACATGCAAACAATGAAAAGGACAAAAAGACCCTAGGGGTACAAACAAACGAAAGTTGAATAAAAAAAGAAAGGGGGGTCCCCTAGCCAAGTAGCCAAGTGGCCAATGGGGAGCGTGGTTGTGGAACCACAACAAACTTCCTTTTTGAGAGCCACACCAAATGATCTCATCCTTTTCCTCTATTAAGATGTAATGTCCCCAACAAGGTCCTATGGGATTTAGGACTTAATTCTTATATTTCAATTGCAAAAGACTTATAATCAATTGCATCTCTCCTTGATGATTGTTTTATCTAACCAAGTCAATAGCTAACTTTGTCTTAATTGTGCCTCTTCATATCTAAATCACACCCCTTTTATAATAAAGCAGGTCAATTCATTTAATTCAATCATCTGTTTCCTTTAATTAATAGTTGTGTTGACTTCTAATAACTTGGGCATTTGCATGCTTATTTATATGATTGCTATCTTCAGTTACTTGTAAATTTGTTAATGTTTAATAATTGTTTTTGTTAAGTCTTTGACTAACTTTTATTATCAATCATTCTGATTGCACATTGTTACTTGTCGATATTCTCTGCTTGTTATCTCTTATTGCTTCCGTCATCTGAGTCACCATTCATTTCTCATCACAGGATATATTTTGATGTGATTAATGGTGTCATTGTTTGGTCTTCATATTTGATTGCTTGAATATTCAGTGACACACGATCCCAAAAATCTAATGTTTGTAATATCTTCCTTACTCAATGAGAACTTACTTCATATGACATTCAATGCTTGCTGGCTACAGATCATTCAGGCTAGGTATCTAATGATACTGTTGGGTTGATATTCTTCGTGTGTTGGCATCATAAGATGTAGTCACAAACTTTAATTTCCTTTGGCAAAGATATGAGAATGTGTTTTTAGCCCGAGATAATGGATTCACAGTTGATTTTCATTTCTATTTTCTTTTTGTTTGCTTGTTGAATGGTAGGGATATTTTCCAACTTATGCAAAGATACATCTCTTTATCTTCTCTCAATCCTTTATTCGACACTTGAAAATATACTGTTATGTAGTGGTGATTGGTCATCCTTACTTTTGACGTTTATGGTTCGCCTATCAATCAATAATATGATAGTTGATTGTTCTATCAATGAATTATGGCCTTGAACCGATCTTACTAGATGTAGTCATTGTATTTGATGACACCCTATGGAGTGCGGTATACCAGTCTACCATATCTGACATAAGTGTATCTAATAATATCGATTTCTATACCCTGTCTGTGGATGTGTATTCGGTAGTAGTATCAATGTTAGGTGTCGCAGTAAAATTTGGAGTTGTTGCTGCAAAGATAAGCCTCTACGGGATGGTGTCATAGTCTCTCCATCCTTTGGTGTGAAGATTCGACAATATAAATATTAATACGAATCTTCCGTTGATAGCCTCCAACAAGATATACATAAAGTCCTCACATATTACTATGATGATTTCCAAAGTCTATCATAATTTATTCCTTATACTATCCTGAAAGGTCTCCAGCTATGTACGTACTCTCATAGTATTTTGATAAATAGTTCTATTGTCTCATTGCCACTGTATTTTTCATATCCCATTACTAACATGTATTAAGGTGCAGGTCCGTGATTGCCCAAATTACTAGTAAATGTTATTCATGGTTGTATGTTCCCCTCCTCCTTGGAACATTCAGTCCAATTCCCTCCTTATACTCGTGCATACGAGGGACGCGACTCTTGGTCGCTGATGGTCGCCTTAGTTCATCGATGATGAATTTATACTTATAAATATTAAATATATTATTATTATATATACTTATAGATTAGTGATATTATATTATATTATATTATATTATATATATATATATATATATAATATTTTCAAATTATATTATATCTTTTTATGTAATCACTACAACATTTGGGGCCAAATTTCGATAGACATTTCTGAAAGGTAATTTTTTAATTATGAATTTGGTATTTTTTAATTTATAATAGGCCTCGATGGTGTCGGTATTCCGACGAATTTTAAATTGACCATCAGAATTTTGACAGTTTCAGGGTATAGATGAAAAAAAAAGTAAAATGCCCAAATCATTTTTATTTTGATTGGAGAGAAAAAGAGCAGGAGAAAATGAGCGAAAGCTGAGCGCGAGAGAAGGTATGTGATTTTTTCATCTTTCGAGCCTCTGACATCATATTCGACTGCAAATTTCAAATGCATTGCATTTTATTTGATCATGAATGCTCTCTGAAATGACCGCATTCTACTAGTGTCGTGCCCTAGCCAGTGCTTTATCTCTATTATTTGATGTTATTGGTGCTTGTGCTCAAAGATATCGATTCACTATTTTCAAATGTTTGGATTCACATTTTTTGATATTACTGGCACGTTTAATGATGCCATTGTATATTGCTGAGATGCTCACTGAAATGAATGCATCCTATTGGTGTCGTGCCCTAGCCCGTGCTTTAACTCCATTATTTGATGTTATTGGTTATCAATTTTTTTTGAAATGTTGATTGTGGTTATCAAATGGACAACCCATGAGCTTCTGGCTAGACGCCATTTGTATTGATAGCTTAGGGCATCAAATGTATTGTATCATTGATAGTTGAGACTTTGTTAAAAGGAAATAGGATAAATAACGATTTTGATTTATTTTCTCTATTTTGATCTCTAAGTGGCTTACAACCCTAGAGAAGTATATGAAGATTTATGGATGCAGTTGCAGTATACATAGCAACCGATAATTCACAAAAAATCCATGCATCCAATTTGAATGACAATTAATACAAAGAAATAGGGTTCTCCAATGGCCCAATCATCCAGACCTTGACTGTCCCCTCAACTAGCGACCCTTCAAAATCGGGTTATCATGCAATTAGTGAGTGATTCTTCATTCTCCTAGTCTGCCCTGCATCCAAACATATTGGAAATACACAATACAATGTTTGCCTTGCCCTTCATTCTCCTGGTCTTTCCTGCATCCCCTTGCTCCCTTTCTTATCAGCCATATCCAATAAATCATTGAAGTCACGACCAAGAATGAAGGTCACCTTACCCATACCATTCATGGATTTTGTCACGTCCCTTCTCAGAAGTAAGATTTAATAATAAATAAAATTAAACTATAAAAATAAATTATAATATAATATTAAGTGTTTCAATTTTGAGAAGTCTTTAAAGAAATAAAATTATAGTAGATTTGTGGAGCAAGATAATAGAAGGATTACTAGCATGAAGAAACAATACAATATAATCTTTATCATTGTCACGAAGAATAAAGTTTACTTAGACCAAATATGTTTATCAATAGAGAAGAATAATTAATTATTAACTTCATCCAAGTAAGTCACGACATTGAGGAAGGATGATTAGTTAATACTGATCATTTATGTGACAGTAATGAAATAGTCTTTATTGATGACCAATCGACTAAACCAATATAAAGATACAACGTTTATCATGCATGGTGAGATACAATAGGAACATCAACGGACTTAGCAAACATTACCGATTAATATTAATAGTAATGATCAATAACGACGGTTTGGTAAGAAGTAGACAACTATGGATTAATGCTCAATATCAAGTGTTAACAGTGATTAATATTGTTGAGCATCGATAATGACAACAATTAATAACATAAGGCAGTAAACTAATCAGTATCATTTGTATAAACTAATCTAACTATGTTATGAATAGGAATGAAGTTGAACAAACATGTCTCTCCAATTACACCCATTCTCACCACACAAGATATAAATTGGAAACCAATCTCATTCTACCGGGGGATAATATATGGAGGAAGAATCGATTTGAGAGAATTTGAGAAATGACTATTTAATAATTTATTCATGAGAGGAGATTGGATAATATAAATTAAGCAAGACATTTATCAGTACATGGGAGGTTGTTGGAATCAACACAAATAGTTGGAACCCATATCAAGGGTGTTTCAAACTAAATTTCTATTCAATAATAAATTGAATTGCAAAAGCTTTTGTGTGAGCATGAAGTTATATATATGCATATGGCTATAAATAATAATATATATAGTGAAATATATGTAGTAAACTTATATTTAGTATTAATAATTAGAATTGCATATATTATATATCTGAATAATATATCAATAGTATATGATTGGATTATGAAAAAAGAGAGAAAAGATAACAATATAATTATAACTCTTCAAGGAAGAGATAATAAAGGAAATGAATTATTACAATGCTGGTAAGCATTGTGTGACAACAAATTATGATGTAATGTATCTCTTCAAGTTAAATACTGATTCACATGCTATTATATTGAATCTTATTAAAAATAGGGAACTATTATAGATCATATAAATAAATAAATAAATATATTTTATAATAATATTGAAATATAAATTTTATATATTTGATAATAATATTGAAATAAGAATTATACATATATTTATTTCAAATGTGAATATACAATATGTATTAAAATAGATGAGATCAGAATCACAAATTCATAATGGTAGAACAACAATAATTAAATGGGATATATGAATTAAACATTTATGATTGTATACATAATAATAAGTTGGACATGGGACCCTCAATATAGTCATAAGAGGAAACATAAATTCTATTTAAATTATCATTTCATTTAATTAAGTTGAAATACTAAATAGATCTATATGAATTACAACTATGATAACTAGAAATGAGAGATCCAAGGTTACAAACTAACAAGGGTCATTACAGATTCTGAAATGTTGTTCCAAACTCTTGAAAACTTTTCCATTGCTTCTTGTTCTAGTTTAGTTTCTATTAAACATACTACATCAGGTTTTGTCTCAAAATACTTTTTGATTAAACGTCTCTAGTTAGGGGCATTGCAACCCCTAAAATTCCATGTTATGAGCTTCATTTATTTCCAAGATAGAACAAGTCTCTCCCAGATCTTAACTTTTTCTAGTGTTTTCTATTCTCCCTCTCGTCCTCTTTCCTCCTGTATTTATCTTTTTGGACTTAGATTTATTTTTCTTGATTGTTCTATTTTCCAAAATTCCTTCCTCATCTCTCAAGTCAAATTCATCTTATGCCCCTCCCTGATTAAGGCCCCCCTCATCCTCAACATGGTCTTCATCACCTATAGTCTTGATTTCACGAATAGGGGACATGTAAATATCTTTAAATACTTCTTCTACAACAATGTCACCCTTAAAATTATGGTCCTCCTGCTCCATCTTCTTGATCTTCCTGGCTAAAGTGGATGAATCCTCCCCATTCTCTAGTCTTTCATCCCTCTCTTCCACACTCACTTATATTACTAATATATCTATTCCTTTTTTAACTTAAGCTTGTGGAGTAAATGTGTTCACAATCGAGTCTGTTGTATTATTCTCTATTTCCTCTACGATATTTCTAGAATCTCCACTATTCCTATCCTTACCAACAATTCTTAAACATACTTTATCTGATATGGTAATAACATGCTAAACTGAACCAATGGCATGTTCTTCGTGTGGTACAAGGAACATTTGGATATCAAATCTTCCTTCATGAAAGCTGAGTGTGAGAGACGGTATGTGATTTCTTCATCTTTGATTGGTATCTTTGATGGGCAACATCTTTCGAGCCTCTGCCATCATATTTGACCACAAATTTTAAATGCATTGCTTTTTATTTGATCATGAATGCTCACTGAAATGATCGCATTCTATTGGTGTCGCGCCCTAGCCCGTGCTTTATCCTCTCAACTTCCCCAACCACTCCTAATCAATTAGAGGGATCAGTTGAGTGTTTAGACACTAAAACTTCTCATGCAACTCCCAAAATTTCACATACAAAATAAAATTAAATCTATTTATGAATTAAATCCACTATGCCAAAGGACTAGTCCCAACAATTCTTAAACATACTTTATCTGATATGATGAGTTGTTAATAAAGGTCTAATATACAATGGTCGTGCCAGAATGTAGCCATTTCAGTAAGCATTCATGATCAAATAAAATGCTTGTACTCAAGGATATCGATTCACTGTTTTGAAATGTTTGGATTCATGTTTGTTGATATTGCTAGCATGACCATTGTATATTAGACCTTTATTAACAATTCATCATATCAGATAACGTATGTTTAAGAATTGTTGGGACTAGTCCTTTGGCATACTGGATTTAATTTTATTTTGTATGTGAAATTTTGGGAGTTGCATGAGAAGTTTTAGTGTCTAAACACTCAACTAATCCCTCTAACTGATTAGGAGTGGTTGGAGAAGTTGAGAGGAAAGTTTTCAAATATTCATATTCACTTATTGAATGTTTTGGAGACTACTGGTTTTACTGTCCATGCGTTACCAGTGACTGAGATTCATTAAAAGATACAAAACCCTTCATTTTAGGTTATTGTGTGGATTCAAATGTAGGTTTGATTTGGTTAATGTTGAAAAGAGATCAATAAAGTATTTAAAGAAAATCTTACATGTTTGGAGAGGTTTAAGAGACACTTATCATGACTGTACCCTCACAAATAGCGGCATAGACTGGTTTTACTAAGTTTCCTTTCTCTATTTTGAGGTTTCCTTTCTCTGCCGCAGGGGTACAGTCACAGGGTTCATTGAAAAAATGATCCTTTGAATGGTTACTATGAATATGAATGATTTGATATAGCATATTTCTCATTTTACTTGAAGTTTGGAATAGCTTGTGCAAGGGTGAAAGTACTTTTGATCATTTTGGTCGTGACTGTTCCTGTACATAGTTAGGAAATGTAACTATCTAATGATTATATGTAATGTTGAATGGATTAAATGCTTTATTCTTGGTCGAAGTAAATGAAAGGAATAGTGTTGGTGTTAGATTTCATTTATTATTGAATTCAATGGTTTCCAAGATGTGTTGAAGAGTTTGCTCCTTGTTTAATGTTAACTATTCCTGCACAATCCACTCATACAACAGTGAAATTCTATGTGATTGACAATTTCTATTTTTTCCATTTGATAACCACAATCAACATTTCAAAACAGTCAATCATCCTTGAGCACAGGCACCAATAACATCAAATAATGGAGATAAAGCATGGGCTAGGGCATGATACCAATAGATTAAAATTGAACCAATGACATGTTTACAACAAAGAAATAGAATGATAATAATATGCTGAAAATTCTATTCTATTTAATACACACCAAAGGACCAGTTCCAACAATTCTTAAACATACTTTATCTGATATGATGAATTGTTAATAAAAGTCTAATTCTGTAGACTGCTAGCAGGAAGGAAGATTTGAACTAGCCAAATCTTCCTTCTACCACACAAAAAAGTGTGTGATAACTATGTCTACTCCAACCTTAATTGTTTAAGAATTCATCATATCAGATAAAGTACGTTTAAGAATTGTTGGGAGTTCTAATACACCTTTGTTGTAAACATGCCATTGGTTCAGTTTTGTAAATTTGTTTTTTGTGTTAAATGCATTTAAATGGAACATTAAGCATAGTAATAATATGCTTAATCAATGAGTAATTGGCACATTAAATGCAGATAACACCTTTATCAGTTTAGCATGTTATTATAAGATACTAAAGAAGACCTGCTATTTGTCAGACAAATCTTCATTGTCAGACAAACTTTATTTGATATGATGAATTCTTAAACAATTAAGGTTGGAGGAGACATAGTTATCACACAGTTTTTTGTGTGGTACAAGGAAGATTTGGCTGATTAAGAGTGAGGCCTTCTTTAGAATCTCATGAGTTTTGTACTACACATGCAACATATTGTGAGTTTGAAGAGAGTTAAAGGTTTCTAATTGAAATAAGTGATCTTAAAGGTGTTAAAGTCTTGTTTTGGTTTTTCCTTTCCACTATGCAATAAGGAATGGTTTTCAAACATTCATATTCACTTATTGAATGCTTTGGAGACTAGTGGTTTGACTATCCATGCATTACCAGTGACTGAGATTCATTAAAGGATACAAAACCCTTCATTTTGGGTTATTGCGTGTGGATTCAAATGTAGGTTTGCTTTGGTTCATGTTTAGAAGAGATCAATAAAGTATTTAAAGACAATCTTACATGTTTGGAGAGGTTTGAGAGGCACTTATCATGACTGTACCCTCACAAATAATGGCATAGACTGGTTTTACTAAGATTTTTTTTCTCTATTTTGAGGTTCTCATTTCCAAAGTGGCCAAAGACTATGTTAGGGTTGATAAAATATGGGGATTCTCTTTACCGCTGCAAATCTTTGAAGGTTGCTGCACTTGGACGGATGTGTACCATTGTTAAGAGAATTGGACCGAGTTTGGCTTACCTCAAATAGGTGAGGCAACATATGGAAAGGTTGCCGTCTATTGACCCAAATACCAGGACTATTTTGATCTCTGGGTACCTTAATGTTGGCAAGAGTTCTTTTATTAACTCATTCCCATCATGTCCCATGCTTGCACCATGTGTACCCTCAAATGTAGGATGTAAATCATTGTTCTCTTCTTGACCAAAGGCTGCCATATCTTGAGGTAGTGGAGTTATGTCACTGTTATGAACTTAGAATTATGGTCATACCCTGGTGACAAATTTTAAATGGATACAAGCACCTTTTTTGTGCAATGGTCAGGCCCAACCTTTATATCTTGAATGCCAATTCTACATGCCTCTTCTTTACTGATTAATCCATGTGACAAATCTGCAGACTTGTGAGAATGAGGAAAGGAGCCTCGACTGTCCAAATTCAAAACTTGGGACTTTTCTTTCCTTCCATCTTTAGATTCACCGCACACCACTAAACTTAGATTTTCCTCATAGTCTTACCAATTGAGAAGAGGAGTCCATATCAACTTCATGTTCTTCACCAGTTGCTGATTCAAAATTAATCTGAATACTCATCAAACCTCTCTTGAATTTCCTCACCACAAGGCACATGTCGTCTTCATTGCATCTTATTTTTATTTCATGTTTTAATCTTTAAGAACTTGATCAAGAACATAGGTTTTAATGAAATATCAATTTGATTTGCAAAGTTTGTGTTCTTTACAAATTTGAAAGGCTCTAATACTTACTAGGGTGGATGTGGATGTGCAATCTTATGCTTTTACTACTAAGTCTCTATTTGTTGGGCATACTGATTATAAGTACTTGACATATATCACAAATGTTGCTAATTAAGGTTGGCGGGATGATTACGCCTATCCTTAAAAAAGACTGTCAAATTATTATGCTTTCAAATTAGTTACCTATTGGTGTATCCCTTGCGAGGGAGAGAAGCCAAACACATAAAGAATATGCACATAAACATGATAGCTAAAAAACTTAAATGGAATACACCAAGAAGTACCAAATGATAAATGCTCAATTATTGTAATGGAAAAGCATCAAAACCGTCCATTTCTAGAACTTGATTTTCTAGCCTAAATGATTTTTCTATAGTCGTAATGATTTTTCTTTCATCCTAATGTTTGTTGCTTTTGATAAATTAGGCCTTGAATTTGAATTTTTGTTCACTATTTTATTTCAGCTTGATATTTCATTCATTTTTCATAGACACAGAGACTACACATGCTGATAAAAAAATGAGCTATTTGATTATTCACTGTTCATGATTGTAAATGGTCAATATTTCTGATGGTACTCCTTGGTGTATTCCATTTAAAAATAATCATATTTCTCTGACTATGATAAATGTCCCTCTGTGGGTCTATGAACTGTGGGCTTAGTTCCATGTTTTCTTTCATTCTTGCATTTGAAATGTTAAATATGGGCTGCATACAAAGGTATTATGTGTATCGTTGTTGGTGATTATTTAATTGCAGTATTTTATTTTTATTTGTTTTTTATTTGTTTTCTTGTTGTTTCTTTTCTATTTCTACAATATGGACATGTACATTGCTTTGAGCAGTGTGCTTTATGTTGTGGGCTACAAGGCAGAGCCATTAGGCCTCTGTGACAGTCTGAAGCTATTTAGCCTATTGATACCCTTAGTATTTTGGACCACCCCTTGGAGGACAGGAACACCATAGAGATGCTCAATATTATTACCTTGGCTCATTTGAAGGCGGTTGTTTTATTTTTCCTTGATGTTTCAGGGTCTTGTGGTTATAGTATTACACAACAAGTAGCTCTGTTTCACAACATAAAACCTCTATTTGCCAATAAGCCTCTTATTGTAGTTTGTAATAAGATTGATTTGCAACCACTAGAGACTACTCTACAAGCTTGAAGAAGCGGTATATTTTAGAAAATTAAGAGTGGAAAGAAGATGATATTTCTGAGATCATGGATGGACACAATGTTGCAGACTTTATTGATCCAGATATCTTGCAGAGGCTTGAAGAACTGGAGAGGGAAGAAGGGCTTAGGATGGCAGTTGAGGGTGATGAGATGGGGGAAGTGGAGTTGAAGCCTGATGAAAAGGAAGCTCTGGCTGCAATTAGGAAGAAGAAGATGCTTATCATCAAACATAGATTGAAGAAGAGTACTACAGAGAGCATGCCTACCGTACCAAGGAAGTTTGACAAGAACAAGGAATATAGCTTAAACAGAATGGGAAGACATATTTCTAGCCTGGGCTTGGATCCTTTGAAAATTAGCTTCATAATAAATTATGAAGTAGATGAGAGCTAAGCAATTAGCTTCCAAGAAAAATCTTGTAAATGAACTGTGTGTACCCCAATTCCTGTGCCCTCTATGCGTACCCAAAGGATATATTTGAAACAACAAGGGTAAGGCTTAAAGAAGTTAATTTTGCATCACTAGACAGATCTTTAAGCCTTACCCTTTTTGTTTCAAATATATCCTTTGGTTACGCACAGATGCTACAGGAATTGGGGTACACATAGTTCATTTATGAGAATTTTCTTGGGAAGCTAATTGCTCATTTGTCATCTACTTCATTTTTATGAAGCTAATTATTGTAGGATCTAGGCCGAGGCTAGAATATGTCTTCCCAAACACCAAAAAAATGCACATAAACACGACAGCTGAGAAACATAAATGTAGATATCACAATAGTTGAGAAACATAAATGTAGGCATCATGGTCACAAGTTTTTGGAGACAACATAATTGAGTGGTATATCCAGACGATGCAAAGCAACCACTACTCCTTTGTGTCTACCCAGACGATGCAAAGCAACTAGTACTCCTCCGGTTCTAGAGGAGTAGTGGTTGCTTTGCATTGTCTGGGTATACCACTCAATTATGTTGTCTCCAAAAACTTGTGACCATGATGCCTACATTTATGTTTCTCAGCTGTTGTGTCCTAGGACCCCTTATGACCCTTTAAGACCTCTAAGAATACACATCTTAGAGGTCTTAAAATGTCGTAAAGGGTCATAAGATGCTCCTAAGAGGGGCTGGATGAGCTTCCACCTTCACGTGGTTGGCCCTGCTAAGTAGATAATGTTAAAATATTGTCGAAACAAAGAGAAGCTCAATAATTTAAGGTCTTAGTCCACAAAGATGGTGAAAAAAGATGGTGAAAAATGATGGGAATCAATGATGGAGAGTTTTTAGATATGGAGAAGACGTATATGCAGTGGAGGCCATAAGGGATTTTTGTGGAGATTTTCTAGATGTGGAGATTTGCTAGATAGGGTTTCCAGATTGTGTACCAGTGCAGAGATGATGATTCAGTACTACATTTATAAAACCTTCACAAATATCCCTTATTTGGCCTCCACTCATACCTCTTCTCAGAATCTAGAAACTTTGGATACTGTTTCTCATCCATGCACGAAATGTGCTAGTGATCGTATAAAATTACTTTTGCGAGACTGGGATCAATTATGAGAAGGTAAACAACAAGATAATTTTATTGTATCTTTCATTTCTTTTATCCATTCATATTTTCTACCTTCTCTTATATTGGATATTGTGTAGTGTACATAAAGGCAAGGCTGTGATTATTCTCAACGATCAATAGGTATAAGTCTTCGAGCCCTTACCCAGTAGCTAGGACTAAAGATAGCAGAGCTCAAGAGACCATCATAGTTGGTCTTCGTCTTTGGTCCATATACTGGCAGAACATTTTACTTTTTGTTAGCTCATCAAATGCAGTGATTTGAAAGAATTTAATGGATGATATTTTCATGTATAACGTATATTATTTTAGTTTGATGGTGAACAAATTTATCTACTTTGCGCACTTATATACATTGAGCACAACAATAAAGAAGCATCCTCTCCCATGGCTTGAGTAATGTAGGCCATGGGAGGAGATGCTTCTTTATGGCTGTGCTTGTAGTATGCAAGTGCACGGAGTTGATAAATTCATGCAATGTCAACTTAAATAATATATGTTATCATGAAAATATTCTATTAATTTTTTTCAAATCCCCTCATTTGATGAGCTAACAAAATGTAAAATGTTTTGCCAGTATATGGACCAAAGACGGAGACCAACTATGATGGTCTCTTGAGCTTTGTTATCTTTACTATGCTCATCCATCATTTTTTTGATAGGTAGTAAATTTATTTTGATAGAAGCACTATACATTCGACAGATTCTCCTGTCGGTATTTTATTACATATCGTTGGATTTTTGACAAGTATGTCGTCAGATGGAATCCCAATCCGACAAATTTTTGTGACCGGACTGGTATACATCCGACGGGTTATCCTGTCAGACAACTACTGCATATCTGTCACCTTTTCGACTGACAAAATGTCGTAAGAACCATTTTTCGATAGATTGGTCCCATAGAAAAATTCCTATTTAAGTGGCCTGTTCTGACAGGAATCAATGTCGGAATACCAATAGTTATCACTTCCATTGCCATTTCCAATGCAAAAACATCGACGGACACATCTGTTGAAGTTTTGTCAAATAGGCGTTGCAAATCCGACACATGGCCATCAGAATTTGGCCTCAAATGTACTAGTGATTCTATTATATTTATAATACTGGTAGTCTTTAATTATCATTATATTGATTTATGTTATATCTTTATTTATTTCATATTCAATCATTATTATTATCTATTTATATTTTATATACTGATTATGATTTTTTTATAAAATCTTATTTCAACATGGGGACATGACATAAGATCACTTTGCTTTCCTTAAAAATTCTTGAAAGAAGAGTACAATTATCCTTGTCTAGAGGGAGGGTCTCTAAAGACTTCCACTTCAAAACTAATGACTTGTTAACTACACTCATTCCCATGTAGTCAATCACTTTTGTTCCCCAATAGTTGCTGGTGACTCTTCGAATTTCTCTAAATCTGTCCTCTACACTCAAATTTTTCAAACCATTCCTGGAGTCCTTTTAGAATTATGTAGACTTTCCATCATTTAACATCCAAGAGATATGGTTTGTAATTAACAATTTACAAGACAACAAAAAATTCCAATTTGTTGACCCTCTAGGTGGATTTTGAATGGTGAAGATTCTGTTCCAAATATTTGGCTCGTAGATTTTTTCGTCTAGTTTTTTATCATATTTTTGGTACATATTCCAAATTAATTTAGTTCCCATTGTCTCATTCATCAATTTCCAATTCCTGAGACCTGCACCACCCGCTAGTTTTGATTGACAAATCTTTTCCCATGCCAACAATGGGATATTTTCTTGTCCTTGACTACTATTCCAAAAATATTTCCTCATTCTCTTCTCTATTGCCTAAATAATGCTAGAAAGGATCTTGAAGCAAGAAATGTAAAACAAGGGAATAGTTGAAATGACTAACTTTAGCATTAAAATCCAATCCGTTGAAGTAATCCATCTGATCTTCCAATCTTCTAACCTTTTATAATACTTGTCTAAGAGATTTTTTCAAATAATAGACTTATCTACCCCTACATAGAGAGCCTTTTTAAACTTCAAAATCCTTGAAATTTCAAATTAATTATCCACCTTTGTATTAAAAAAAGGTTTCTAAGTGTGACAATTAATCTTCTGTGCCAAATACATACTATACTCATCTAAGGTTTCTTTGATCACTCTTGCTTCTATGAGAGAGGCCTCCCCCATAAGGAGAGCATCATTTACAAACTATAGACGAGAAGTATTTTCTATTCCTTCTACCACTTTTAACCACCTTTACAAACCCTCCCTTCTTATTTTATTATTAAGTATCCCCAATTTTCTACTAATAGGATAAACAAAAAATGGGGAATTGGGTCCCCCCATCAGATTCCTCTAGTAGTCTGAAAGAAACCTTGTGGAATCCATTAACTAAAATTAAAATCCAAGGCAAGAAAATACAACTTTTAACCCAAGAGATCCATTTCCACCCAAAACCAAATTGTTCCATCACTTTTAGCAAACTAACCCTATCCACTTGGTCACATAATTTTATAATATCCAGTTTAATAAACATTGTTTTTGATTGGGCACTCCTGATAGTGTGGATAGCCTCATGGGAAATAATAATACCTTTCACTATTGATATTTTTGGAGAAAACACACTCCTCTCTTTTGAAATAACAACATCTAAGACCTTCAATATATTGGCCATAACTTTTAAGATTATTTAATAATTTGTGTTACATAAGGAAATTGGTATGAAGTCCTCAAAGGTCTACACCTCTTTTTTTGAGATTGAAGCAATCAAAGTATTGTTTAGATATCTAAGGACAATAATTTATAGTCTCAATTCTTCCAAAACTTTCCATAGATCAACCCCTAGAAGGTCCCCAAAATTTTGAAAGAAAAATGCCAGAAATCCATCTGGGCTAAGAGCCTTATCTCCTTTTGAGAAAAGATCTCTTTTCACCTCTTCTAAGATGACCTCCTTTTTTAGCAAAGAGTTGTGATCTTCTAAAATAATTTTTGGAATCACCTAAAGGATACCCTCATAATCCCAAATCATTCCCTCCTTCATTAGAACCTATTAGAAATAGCTATCTGCCTCCTTGTCTATTTCAACCTTCTCCCTAGTCCATTATCCATTATTCTTCTTGATTGCAAAAATCTATTCACTAATTTTCTAGCTTTGACTAAGTTATGAATTTTTTTTGTATTTTTGTCTCCCTCTTTCAACCAAAACTCTTGAGACTTCTACCTCTAATGTATTTCTTTCCAAGCCATTACTTCCACATATTGAGCTGTATCGTTGAAAAATGGAAGCACTTCCATTTAGGAGTGGTTTATCCCTCTGAGTAGGTGGTTTGGGGTTATGTCAGACACTTTCGTGGGATCTCTAGCTTGGATCTTGTTTTTCCCCCTATTTTCCCCCTTTCTCCACCTTGTTCAAGCCTACTTCTGGCACTTGATCTTGAGAAATTGAGATTCTTGACCTTAGGGTCAAGGTCGACCTTGACCTTGACCTAGGTCAGAGTCAACCTCGACCTTGACCTTGGGTCCAGATTTCAAAATCTAGAAGTTTTTGAATGTTGGGTTTCATAAAGTTTTATTTCTCGCTTCCGGGTCAGCTGTTTCATATTTCAGAACGGTAAACTCTTAAATTATATCTAATTTAGGTCCATTTCTAGGGGTTAAGGTTTAAATGAGAATTTAATTCTCCCATGTAGGCCTCTCTAGAAGTTTGTGCCCTAGACTTGTATAAAAGGAAACCTTCCTCTCTCATTTCAATCCATCAATCCATATCTTTTTCATATCTTCCATCCAGTAAACAAGCACTCCATCTTTCAAGCAAGCATTCTCAATCAAGGAAGAATTCAAGCCATCATCTACTTTCAAGCATTCAATTTCTCCATTGAAGATCAATGATTCAATAATTCAAGCCTCTGGAGGGATTTTGCTCAAGCATTCAAGATTCATCATTCAAACCCTAGATCTATCGATCATGATGGTGTGATCTTCCTTCAAGATCCTTTGTTCATCTTCAAGATCTATTCATTCTCTCTTCAAGGTGGATTCCAAGCATACAATCATGGAGGTTTTGATTTACATTTGTTAGTGTTGAGTCCAAGCTTTCATATCAACATATTTGTTTACATTCCAAATACAATTGCATATCTATTGAATATCATAGCTTCATTGTTAGATCTACTTCTACTACTTGCTAGCATTCTCTATTTCAATTCTATTTTAAAGGTTGATTCCAAACTAGGGTTTGACCAAGGAAAACCCCTCATTCCAAACAACAAAACTCTTTTTATTGTAGGTATAGGTGCGGAACAACGAATCATAGATCAGATCTGAGTACCTTTTTCGGTGAACTTCTAGGATCCGCGAACAAAATTTCCATCGGAATAGTGCAGGTCAAGGTTGACATAAAGGGGTAATATCTTACCCTTGTTTTGGGTTAAGGTTGACCTTTATCAGAATATCAGAAGGTTTCTGGGTTTTCTCTATTTCTTTATTTCTAGGCCAGATCCGGCTACATAATTTCTTGAAACTGAGTACAGACACCAGAAAATAGTGATTTATGAATCTATCTCTTTTCAAGATAAGTATTTATGTTTTATTAAGTTTTGTATGTCCACAACATTTTCCACACACCTCACATTTTACACACACACAAACATAGATATAAAAATATATCATAGATATATTTTTATATCTTACATGAGCATTAAGATTATTTTCTTCCTTGAAGTCCACTTCCTCCATACCATGTTGAATGAATTTACTATCACTAGTGCATTTGAGACCAAATTCTGATGGCCATATGTCGGATTTCCAATGCCTACTTGTCAAAATTTTGACAAATCTTTCCGTCGGCATTTTTGCGTTGGAAATGGCAACGGGAGTGGTAACCGTCAGCTTTCCAACATAATCTCCCATCGGAAAATGTCACATAAATAACAACTTTACTAAGAGATAGTTCTTTCGAAAAGGTGATCTTTACAACATTTGTTCTGTCGTAATTGTGACAGATATGCACTAGATCTCTGACAAGAGAACCCATTGGATGTATGGCAGTACCATCGTAGTAATCTGTCGAAGTAATAAACTATCGATGGGAGTATCCGTCGGATGTATAGCACGTCTGTCGGAAAAAATTTACTATGTGTCGAAAAAGCGACAGATTAGCATAGTAAAAATAACAAAGCTCAAGAGACCATCATAGTTGGTCTTTGGCTTTGGTCCATATACTGAAAAAACATTTTACATTTCGTTAGCTCATCAAATGAGGGGATTTGAAAGAATTTAATAGAATATTTTCATGATAACGTATATTATTTAAGTTGACGTTGCACAAATTTATCGACTCCGCGCATTTGTATACTATGAGCACAACCATAAAGAAGCATCTCCTCCCATGGCCTACATTACTCAAACCATGGGAGGGAATGCTTCTTTATGGTTGTGCTTGATGTATACAAGTGTGCGAAGTAGATAAATTCATTCACCGTCAAACTAAAATAATATACATTATACATGAAAATATCATCCATTAAATTCTTTCAAATCACCACATTTGATGAGCTAATGAAATGTAAAATGTTTTGTCAGTATATGGATCAAGGACAAAGACCAACTATGATGGTCTCTTGAGCTCTGCTATCTTTAGTCCTAGCTACTGGGTAAGGGCTGGAAGACTTATACCTGTCGATCGTTGAGAATAATCATTGCCTTGCCTTTATGTACACTGAAAAGTATCCAATATAAGAGAAGGCAGAAAATATGAATGGATAAAAGAAATGAAAGATACAATAAAATTATCTTGTTGTTTACCTTCTCATAATTGATCCCAGTCTCGCAAAAGTAATTTTATACGATCACTAGCACATTTCGTGCATGGATGAGAAACAATATCCAAAGTTTCTAGATTTTGAGAAGAGGTATGAGTGGAGGCCAAATAAGGGATATTTGTGAAGGTTTTATAGACGTAGTACTGAATCATCATCTCTGCACTGATACTCAATTTGGAAACCCTCTCTAGAAAATCTCCACATCTAGCAAATCTCCACAAAAATCCCTTCTGGCCTCCACTGCATATACGTCTTCTCAGTATCTAAAAACTCTCCATCATTGATTCCCACCATTTTTCACCATCTCCGTGGACTGAGACCTTAAATTATTGAGCTTCTCTTTGTTTCAAGAATAGTTTAACATTCTCTACTTAACATGGCTGACCACATGAAGGTGGAAGCTCATCTGGCCCCTCCTAGGAGCCTCTTATGACCCTTTATGACATTTTAAGACCTCTAAGATGTGTATTCTTAGGGGTCGTAAAGGGTCGTAAAGGGTCCTGGGACACAACAACTGAGAAACATAAATGTAAGCATCATGGTCACAAGTTTTTGGAGACAACATAATTGAGTGGTATACCCAGACGATGCAAAGCAACCACTACTCCTCTGGAACCAGAGGAGTAGTAGTTTCTTTGCATCGTCTGGGTATACAACTTAATTATGTTGTCTCCAAAAAATTGACCATGATGCCGACATTTATGTTTTCAGCTGTTGAGATATCTACATTTATGTTTCTCAACTATCGTACGTGTTTATGTGCATGTTTTTTATGTGTTTGGGAAGACATATTTCTAGCTTGGGCTTGGATCCTACGACAATTAGCTTCATAACAATGAAGTAGATGATAGATGAGAAATTATCTTCTCGAGAAAAATCCCATAAATGAACTATGTGTACCCCAATTCCTGTGGCCTCTGTGCGTACCCAAAGGATAAATTTGAAACACAAGGGTAAGGCTTAAAGATCTGTCTAGTGATGCAAAATTAACTTCTTTAAGCCTTACCCTTGTTGTTTCAAATATATCCTTCGGGTACGCGCAAAGGGCACAGGAATTGGGGGTACACACAGTTCATTTACAATATTTTTCTTGGAAGCTAATTGCTTAGCTCTCATCTACTTCATTTATTATCAAGCTAATTGTTGAAGGATCCAAGGCCAGGCTAGAAAGATGTCTTCCCATTCTATTTAAGCCATATTCCTTGTTCTTGTCAAACTTCCTTGGTACAGTAGGCATGCTCTCTACAGTACTCTTCTTCAATTTGTGTTTGATGATAAGCATCTTCTTCTTCTTCCTAATTGCTGCCAGAGCTTCCTTTTCATCAGGATTCAGCTCCACTTCCCCCATCTCATCATCCTCGTCACCCTCAGCTTCCATCCTAAGCCCTTCTTCCCTCTCCAGTTCTTCAAGCCTCTGCAAGATATCTGGATCAATAAAGTTTGCAACATTGTGTCCATCCACGGTCTCAGGAATATCTTCTTCTTTCCACTCTTCATTTGCCAAAATATACCACTTCTTCAAGCTTGTAGTCTCTAGTGGTTGCAAATCAATCTTATTACAAACTACAATAAGAGACTTATTGGCAAACAAAGGTTTTATGCTGTGAAACAAAGCTTCTTATTGTGCAATACTATAACCACAGGACCTCGAAACATCAAGGAAAAACAAAACAACCACCTTCAAATGAGCCAAGGTAATAATATTGCATATCTCTATGGTGTTCCTATCCTCCAAGGGGTGGTCCAAAATACCAAGGGTATCAATAGGCTAAATAGCTTCAGACTGTCACAGGCCTAATGGCTCTTCCTTGTAGCCCACAACATAAAGCACAGTGCTCAAAGAAAAGTACATGTCCATATTGTAGAAATGGAAAAGAAACAACAAGAAAACAAATAAAAAAGAAAATACTGCAATTAAATAATCACCAACAACGATACACATAATACCTCTATATGCAGCCCATATTTAACATTTCAAATGCAAGAATGAAAGAAAACATGGAACTAAGCCCATCGTTCTAGAAATGGATGGTTCTGATGCTTTTCCATTACAACAATTGAACATTCATCATTTGGTACTTCTTGGTGTATTCCATTTAAGTTTTTCAGCTGCCGTATTTATGTGCATGTTCTTTATGTGTTTGACTTCTCTCCCTCGCAAGGGATATGCTGACAGGTAATTGATTTGAAAGCATAATGATTTGATAGTCTTTTTTCAGGATAGGCATAATTATCCCGCCAAACTTAATTAGCAAAATTTGTGATATATGTCAAGTACTTATAATCAATATGCCCAGTAAACAGAGACTTAGTAGTAAAAGCATGTCAATTGGTTTACTAGTTTACTTACAATTAGTATGTCTTTGGTTTACTAGTTTAATCTAGTTTAAGAATGGTTTGTTTCATGTTTGAATGTACCATTGAATGAAGCTTGGCTACAATCCTAAGACTCGTGACTCTGAATGTTCATCAAAGCTTAGGAAAATCTGAATGTTCATCACCTATGCATATAAGTGTTGATCATAGAAGGTATATGCACAGGTGAAAAACATGCATATTTGACTAAGCAATACTGGGAGCTAGACCCAACAAAAAATAGATTTGTGGTGATTTTCACAATAGTACATGTGTTGCTGGGTAAGCTCCCAATAGCACTCAGGCAAATTTGCATGTTCATCACCCGTGCATATGAAGTGGCTCTAATGGAAGATACAATCACTAAATTCTGCATACTCCTTATTTTGTTCTGGGTTGATATTGTCAGACATGGTCTTTCTTGAATGGAATGACTCGTTACTGGGTGAACCCGCAATAGTGGGTTACACTTTTTTGCCTGAATGGACACTGAACTCTACATTTTGAAATAACATTTCAGATTCAAATACATATTATCATTAAACCGTTTGAAATTAGAAGATGAAGTAAATTAGAGTCTTTTAGGATTTTCTGTCTAGATTCTAAATATATTTTTTATTTTTATTTTTGAATTTATTTGAATAGTTTTTTCTTTCTCCCACAAAAACTGGTATGTTGCTAAAAATGTCATTTTCAAAGAGTTACATTGTTTTCATAGAGCATAACTTTTTTTTCTAGAATAGATATCAATGTGATTCTTTTGAAATTAGTTTTGTAACATCCATACAAAGGGCATGCAATTGGTTTGATGACATTATCATGACTATTTCATAATTTATTAACTTTTGAAGTTGACTAAACTGTAATTTTGACATACCTTGACTACATAGCTTATAACTTGTCATGTATTTGTCCAATTTCATTTTTATTTTTTTTGATAGAAAGATAACTTAAATACCTAGGGCATATATATTTTTTAGAATTTTTCTTCTCTCATTTACTATTTTTCCATAAGTGTCAAATTTAGAGGTATACATATGGTGAAATATCTATGTTTAGTAAAACTAAAAATACAAAGTCATAATAAACATAATATATATTAACATTATAATCATTGGAAAGATTGTCCTTAGTATTACCTTACTAAATAGATAGTTTTGTCAAATAGATTCATTTGATCTCCCAAAAGATAAATTCAAAGTGATTTTTTGTCAGCATTTTAATAGGTGCGAAGGAGACTCCATTGTAGGTATGAATGAGGAGTATAGATGTTATATCAATGTTTTCTTCAGCTAAGAGGATTTGAGCTAACCATTTGCAATTAATTATTTCAAATGGAACCTTTCAAGGCTTAAATAACCATATTTTATTAAAAATGTGCTATTTCAGCAAAAATCAGCATGTCTAAAAAAGTGTAACCCACTATTGTGGGGTCACCCTACTTGTACATTGACTAGAATGTTGGCGGAAGAAGGATGATTTGTTTGCAACCATTTTTTCAACTCTAATTTTCTCAACACAAAGGGACATTTATCATAGTCATAGAAACATGATTATTTTAAAATGGAATACACCAAGGAGTACCATAAAAAATATTGACTATTTACAATCATGAATAGTTAACCTAAATCAAATAGCTCATTTTTTTATCAGCATGTGTAGTCTCTGTGTATATGAAAAATGAATGAAATATCAAGCTGAAATAAAATAGTGAACAAGAATTCAAATACAAGGCCTAATTTATCAAGAGAAACAAACATTAGGATGAAAGAAAAAACATTAAGACTATATAAAAATCATTAGGACTATAGAAAAATCATTAAGACTAGAAAATCAAGTTCTAAAAAAATTATTACGACTATAGAAAAATCATTTAGACTAGAAAATCAAGTTCTAGAAATGGACGGTTTTGATGCTTTGCCATTACAACAATTGAGCATTCATCATTTGGTACTTCTTGGCGTATTCCATTTAAGTTTTCCTGCTACCGTGTTTATGTGCATGTTCTTTATGTGTTTGGCCTCTCTCCCTTTCAAGGGATGCGCTGATAGGTAATTGATTTGAAAGCATAATGATTTGACAGTCTTTTTTCAAGATAGGCGTAATCATCCCACCAACCTTAATTAGCAACATTTATGATATATGTCAAATACTTATAATTAGTATGCCCAACAAATAGAGACTTAGTAGTAAAAGCATAAGGTTGCACATCCACATCCGCCCTAGTAAGTATTAGAGCCTTTCAAATTTGTAAAGAACACAAACTTTGCAAATCAAATTGATATTTCATTAAAACCTATGTTCTTGATCAAGTTCTTAAAGATTAAAACATGAAATAAAAAGAAGATGCAATGAAGATGACATGTGCCTTGTAGTGAGGACATTCAAGAGAGGTTTGATGAGTTTTTAGATTGCTCAAAGATTTATTTTGAATCAACAATTGGTGAAGAACATGAAGTGGTGTGTGGTGAATCTGAAGATGGAAGGAAAGAAAAGTCCCAAGTTTTGAATTTGGATAGTAGAGGCTCCTTTCCTTATTCTCACAAGTCTGCAGATTTGTCACATGGATTAATCAGCAAAGGAGAGGAATCTAGCATTGGAATTCAAGATATACAGGTTGGGCCTGACCATTGCACAAAAAATGTGCTTGTATCCATTTAAAATTTGTCACCAGGGTATGACCATAATTTGGAGTTCATAACAGTGACATAACTCCACTACCTCAAGATATGGCAGCCTTTGGTAAAAAAGAGAACAATGATTTACATCCTATATTTGAGGGTACACATGGAGCAAGTATGGGAGATGATGGGAATGATACAACTCATCATAATTAATAAAAGAACTCTTGCCAACATTAGGGTACCCACAGATCAAAATAGTCCTGGTATTTGGGTTAATAGACGACAACCTTTCCATATGTTGCCTCACCTATTTGAGGTAAGCCAAACTCGGTCTAATTCTGTTAACAATGGTACATAGCCATCCAAGTGCAACAACATTCAAAGATTTGCAGTGGTAAAGAGAATCCCCATATTTTATCAACCTAGCATAGTCTTTGGCCACTTTGGCAATGAGAACCTCAAAATAGAGAAAAAAAACTTAGTAAAACCAGTATATGCCACTGTTTGTGAGGGTACAGTCATGATAAGTGCCTCTCAAACCTCTCCAAACATGTAAGATTGTCTTTAAATACTTTATTGATCTCTTCTAAACATTAACCAAATCAAAACTACATTTTAATCCACACACAATAACCCAAAATGAAGGGTTTTGAATCCTTTATGAATCTCAGTCACTGGTAATGCATGGAAAGTCAAACCACTAGTCTCCAAATAATTCAATAAGTGAATATGAATGTTTGAAAACTACTTCTAACAATTATTAAACAAAATAAAGTATGTTTAAGAATTGTTGGGACTGGTCCTTTGGCGTGTATTAAACATAATAGAATTTTTAGCATATTATTATCATTCTATTTCTTTGTTGTAAACATGCCATTGGCTCAGTTTTAATCTACTGGTGTCGTGCCCTAGCCCATGCGTTATCTCCATTATTTGATGTTATTCACTATTTTGAAATGTTGATTGTGGTTATCAAATGGAAAAAAATAGAAAAAAAAATTTAACATGATTTTTTTTTTTACAAAACTGAGCCAATGACATGTTTACAACAAAGAAATAGAATGATAATAATATGCTAAAAATTCTATTCTGTTTAATACACGCCAAAGGACTAGTTGTATGAAATTTTCAATCACATAGCATTTCACTATTGTATGAGTGGATTGTGCAGGAATAGTTAACATTAAACAAGGAGCAAACTCTTCAACACATCTTGGAAACCATTGAATTCAATAATAAATGAAACCTAACACCAACACTATTCCTTCCATTCAGTTCTACCAAGAATAAAGAATTTAATCCATTCAACATTACATATAATCATTAGGCAGTTACATTTCTTGACTGTGTACAGGAACAGTCACGACCAAAATGATCAAAAGTACTTTCACCCTTGCACAAGCTATTCCAAACTTCAAGTAAAATGAGAAATATGCTATATCAAATCATTCATATTCATAGTAACCATTCAAAGGATCATTTTTTCAATTAACCCTTTGACTGTACCCCTGCGATAGAGAAAGGAAACCTCAAAATAGAGAAAGGAAACTTAGTAAAACTAGTCTATGCCGCTGTTTGTGAGGGTACAATCATGATAAGTGCCTCTCAAACCTCTTCATACATGTAAGAATGTCTTTGAATACTTTATTGATCTCTTCTAAACATTAACGCATGGACAGTCAAACCAGTAGTCTCCAAAGCATTCAATAAGTGAATATGAATGTTTGAAAAGTTTCCTCTGAACTTCCCCAACCACTCCTAATCAGTTAGAGGGATTAGTTGAGTGTTTAGACACTAAAACTTCTTAAACATACTTTATCTAATATGATGAATTGTAATATCAACAAACGTGAATCAAAACATTTCAAAATAGTGAATCGATATCCTTGAGCACAAGCACCAATAACATCAAATAATGGAGATAAAGCACGAGCTAGGGCACGAAATGAGTAGAATGCGACCATTTTAGTGAGCAATCATGATCAAATAAAATGCAATGCATTTTAAATTTGCGGTTGAATATGATGCCAGAGGCTCGAAAGACATTGCATGTCAAAGATACCAATCAAAGATGAAGAAATCACATACCTTGTCTTGTGCTCAGCTTTCACGAAGGAAGATTTGATAGCCAAATATTATTTGTACCACTCAAAGAACATGCCATTGGTTCAGTTTAGCATGTTATTATCATATCAGATAAAGTATGTTTAAGAATTGTTGGTAAGGATAGGAATAGTGGAGATTCTAGAAATATCCCTCTAACTGATTAGGAGTGGTTGGGGAAGTTGAGAGGAAAGTTTTCAAACATTCATATTCACTTATTGAATACTTTGGAGACTATTGGTTTGACTGTCCATGCATTACCAGTGACTAAGATGTGTTACCCAGTTTTGAAGGGTCACTAGTTGAGGGGACAGTCAAGGTCCGGATGTTGATAGTGAATTCCTTGAGGGAAGGTGGATTGTGAAAGACTTGTTATCATTGTATTGTGTATTTCCAATATGTTTGGATGTAGGGCAGAACAAGAGAATGAAGGATCACTCACTGATTGCATGATAGCCTAGTTTTGAAGGGTCACTAGTTGAGGGGACAGTCAAGGTCTGAATGTTGATAGTGAATTCCTTGAGGGAAGAGGGATTGTGAAAGACTTGTTATCATTGTATTGTGCATTTCCAATATGTTTGGATGTAGGGAAGACCAGGAGAATGAAGGATCACTCACTGATTGCATGATAACCCAGTTTTGAAGGGTCACTGGTTGAGGGGACAGTCAAGGTCTGGATGTTGATAGTGAATTCCTTGAGGGAAGGGGGATTGTGAAAGACTTGTTATCATTGTATTGTGTATTTTCAATATGTTTGGATGCATGGAAGACTAGGAGAATGAAGGATCACTCACTGATTGCATGATAACCCAGTTTTGAAGGGTCATTGGTTGAGGGGACAGTCAAGGTCCAAATTTTGATAGTGAATTCCTTGAGGGAAGGGTTATTGTGAAAGACTTGTTATCATTGTATTGTGTATTTCCAATATGTTTGGATGCAGGGAAGACTAGGAGAATGAAGGATCATTCACTGATTGCATGATAACCCAGTTTTGAAGGGTCACTGGTTGAGGGGACAATCAAGGTGTGGATGTTGATAGCAAATTCCTTGAGGTAAGGGGGATTGTGAAAGACTTGTTATCATTGTATTATGTATTTCTAATATGTTTAGATGTGGGGCAGACCAGGAGAATGAAGGATCACTCATTGATTACATGATAACCCAATTTTGAAGGGTCACTGGTTAAGGGGATAGTCAAGGTCTGGATGACTGGGCCATTCGAGGACCCTATTTATTTGTATTAATTTCTATTCAAATTGGATGCATGGATTTCTTGGGAATTATCTGCTACTATGTATCTTGCAACTGCATCCATAAATCTACATATACTTCTCTAGGGTTGTAAGCCACTTAGGGATCAGAATAGAGAAAATAAATCAAAATCATTCTTTGTCCTATTTCCTTTTAACAAAGTCTGAACTATCAATGATACAATACATTTGATACCCTAAGCTATCAATACAAATGGCACCTAGCTAGAAGCTCGCAGGCTGTCCATTTGATAACCATAGTCAACATTTCAAAAAAATGGATATCCTTGAGCACAAGCACCAATAACATCAAATAATGGATTTAAAGAAATGGTTAGGGCATGACACCAGTACAATGCGGTCATTTCAGTGAGCATCTCAGAAATATACAATGGCGTCATTAAACATGCTAATAATATCAACAAACGTGAATCCAAACATTTGAAAATAGTGAATCGATATCCTTGAGCACAAGCACCAATAACATCAAATAAAAGAGATAAAGCACTGGCTAGGGCATGACACTAGTAGAATGTAGTCATTTCAGAGAGCATTCATGATCAAATAAAATGCAATGCATTTAAAATTTGTGGTCGAATATGATGCAAGAGGCTCGAAAGATGAAGAAATCACATACCTTCTCTTGCGCTCAGTTTTCGCTCCTTTTGTCCTGCTCATTGTCTATCCAATCAAAATAAAAATGATTTGGTGCTTCACTTTTTTTTTTATGTATACCCTGAACTTGTTGGAATTCTGATGGTCAATTTAAAACCCATCAGAATATCGACACCATCGGGGTCTATTTAAAAAAAAAACCAAATTCATTAAAAAAATTACCTGTCAGAATTTTTTGTCAAAATTTGGCCCCAAATGTAGTAGTGTATGAAGATCTCCAGTCTCTTTTCCATATTTTTTGATAAAAAATATTCCCAAAATTCATTCTATTATTTTGGATCTTAAAAATTGTAACCTTTTAAAGAAAATGAAAGCTCACTTTCCATACCAAATAGGATCCGAATGCAACCAATGAGCCACTAAATCTTAAAATTTCTCATCTCTAAACCACATATTCTCTAGCTTTAAAGGACAACACATTGGAATGCCATTTCTTTGAAAGAACATAGAGATAGGATAATGATCCAATCCAGTAATAGGAAGAACCCCTCCTTCAAAAAGTACTTTAAGTTCTACCCACTTTCCTGTTAAGAACAAGCGATCCAATTTTTTTGCTATATTCAGGAAGCCTTTTCTCTTGTTAGTCCATGTATAAAAACCACAAGAATAATGCACGTCCTATTAGGAATGGGAACACTGAGAGGGGGGGAGGGGGTGAATTAGTGTTCAATATAATTAATATTTTCTTTTACTCTTGAAACTTAACTTGAATGATTAAATACTAAAATGAACATTAACATAATCAAGATGCATAAGCACAACACATAACACCAATATGGTTATGGGGAAACCCAAATAGGTAAAAACCCTAGTGGGAATTGACACCCAATAAGAATATGCACTAGTGTATTGTGATCCCTGTTAGGAGACCTTGCAACCCTGTTAGGAGTTGATCTTTACAAAGCTTTTAGTATAGTGACCTTGTCAAGGGTCGGACCCTGTTAGGAGTCTTTTACAATAACCTTGTTAGGGGTGGGGACACACTTTCCTAGAGCTCACTGCTCAAGTGGTGAAGGCTACAACCTTCTGAACTCAGATACACACTATATCTGTTGGGTGAGATGGTACTGTGACACTGCTTGTCTGATTAGTTCCTTTGATGTGCTGATGCTTTGACATCTTGAAAAGCTCTAATACATCTTAACTACTCTTCGCACACTTCTGCTTTACTTATCTCAACTCTATATCAACTTCCATACTTATTACAAAGGGCACATCTCATATTTATTTGAGCATATCAAAATAATTAACTAGGTTGGCCTATAATCGATTACATACAACACTTCCAAATGAATTGGCTCAAGCGTGTTTACATACAAAAATAATTTCATGTCTACAACCTAAATACAATAGGCACATAGCCTTTAAAAAACAATATTATCATCGCTAATCAAATTACCAACAGTCAACTGCATACTCTGTTCTGTTCTGGCATTCACTAGCCGTACCTCTTCAACTATCTGTATCTTCATCATATGGTCTCATCTGATCATGTTCTCTTAGACTTAGCATGAATACATACATACAAGCTTATCTTCAAGGGCACATACCAGAGCTAGGTCATACGCACGTGCGCTAATGCTCTGACCTTCTGGTACTCTGCTAACTATCCAGTCTACTATACTTAGCCAAATTCTGATCTTCTGATAATGTGCGCTGACTCCATAACACTATATGACTTTATTGCCATAATGAAAACACTATATCTAGTCATATGCAATAGTATAGTCAACTTGCCAACAATCTCCCCCTTTTTCATTGATGGAAACAAAGGAATATGGAAAAGTTACTAACTGTACCCTTATACAAAAAACTCTTTATCATACTCTAACTTATATCTCCCTTATAATCTTTACTATACATCTTCTTTACATATGACTCCATATTCTATACACAATAATCCCCCTTTGACATTAATGATAAAGATGCTTCAAAAATTGTATTTCTACAAGTACTTATAGTGTTAGGACATCCAGATATGCTATCTGTAAGTTTTGGATCTCTTGCTTCCAGAATGCAATCAGTGCATTAACAATCTGTAGATGGGTGCATAATGCATATTGTAGCTTCTCCATCTTATCCAAGTCTATGCTAGGAATTTGATCATATGTCACCATGGTGGCATCGATCTCCTTGATATTTTGATTAAGTATATCCAGAGAGGGTGCAAGAGAATTCTTGAGCTATGTTTGCCTTGCCCTAATCTTAGACATCTCTTTCTTAGCTTTTTCAATCTTGTCTATCTGTCCTTGGTATACATTGTTGCACATATTTACATCAGTGGAGGGGTCTTCTACTAATTTCTTTACATTTTCTATCATTTCTTCTGCCTCTTGTATCTTCTTGAGATGATCACCAGTCAGCTTATCTTGGTCCATACAATCTGCAATGATCTTCCTACCTTTTGCTGCAAACTCCTTCAGAGAAGCTTGACCAATTTTTAGTGAACTTAGGTCAAGTGAAAAGTTTCTAACCAATTCACTTAGCCTCTTCTTCATATATTTCTCCTCTGCTACTTTAGATGTAGATTCCTCCAAGCTAGAGAAGTTAGTCTTGAAGGTTGTAAGGATGTAACTAACATCATCAACTATATTGACCTTAGACACTTTCTTGTCTGAAGGTAATAAACTATTCAAAATGTTTACTAATTCAACAAACAAGGGATTCCTCATTACCTGACTCTCCTTTTCTTTCTCCATGGCTAAGACACTGATCTTGATCAGGTCTTCTTCTCCCCAAGAGTCCAAACTAGTGGTGTCAGGTGTCAATCTTGTCAACAATGATACATAAGGTAATGGAGTGATAGGAGTACTATCCATTACTTCTTGCTTTACTCTAATTTTCATTTCAATAGATGGCTCATATGTTGGTTCACTTCCTTTTATCTCTTCTTCTCCTTTCTCCTTTTCTATTTCCTATTCTTCTTTTTCATCTATCTCTTTCTCTTCTTCTTTTTCTATCTCATTTTCTATCACCTTCTCTTCTTCTTTACCTGTTATATATTCTATTAGTACCTCTTCTTGTAACTTGGGTGAGTTGTCACCACATAGGATTTCAGCTTCATGTTCTCACAAAAGCTTCCTCAAACTTATCCAGGTCTCTATCTGTGGCCGCCATGTCTATCTCTACATTATCAATGATGATAGTGTTATCTTTTAGTGTCTCTAGCATGGGTGCATACTTTTTTGCCTCTATGGGTGTTTCAACTATAGGCGCTGAATCCTGAGGACCTATAAATGGTACATTTGTGGTCTCTGACTCCTTGCCTACCTTTGTGGGCACTTGAGCTGTGGGCACAGTAGGTGGATACATGTGCCTATTTAGAAAAACCTTCTCAAAGGCTTTCTCTGTTTCCTTTGCAACCAACTCATAATTCTAATCCATAATATGTAGTGTTCTTGTCTTGGTTCGGAGGTGTGGTTTCACCAAGTCTAATAAAAAGGTTTTCTCTTCTAGAGAACATACTGGGAGGCTTTCATCTAGAGTTTTCTCTCTTATTCTCAGATCTTCCTCCATTTCCTATCTTTTCAAGAATTCCAAAATATTCCATACATTGTCTGGAATCATTGTCTTTAGTTCTAGGACTGTCTTTTTGAACTTTAGCATATGTTTGATAATCATTGTATAAATTTTTGATTTGTCTATTTCACTGTATTTCTCATAGAATTTTCCTACTTGATCAATTATGCCTTCCTCAATAATCCTTGAACTCAACACACTAAGACTAGGTTTGAAACCTACTTGTGGAGGTGCTTGAGTGTTCTTACTTCTAGTTGCTTGTGAGGATGGGTGACTAGTGCTAATTTACTTCTTCCTCTTAGGCATTGCCTTATACTCAGGAGGAGCTATAAGATCAATTGTTTCCTTAGGTGCAAAAGAGGTAACATCTATTTTATCCTATTTTTCCTTTGGATTATCTGACTTTTCAACTTTGATCTTCTTTAACTTAGGATCATCTTCCTTAGCTTCTACTGCAGATGTGCTCTCAATTCCCAAAGCAATCTTTTATTGTCTTTCTTTTTCAAGGTCTGTCTGAGTTACTCCATGAATTATGAGTATCTCAAAAGTAACCTTAGCTACTTTCCTATTTGTTGCTCCACTATTAAGAACTGCATCAACTTCTCTTGTTTTCTCCTCATAAGTACCACACCTAGGTTCATTAGGGTCCTTAGGTCATGATAGTAGTACTTGAGAATAGGCTTCCAAGATTTGTTCATCAACCTCATATCCAAGTGGATGGATCCACTTTGTTCTTGGCTCAACAACTTCCATACAAGTTACATCAGTTTCCACCATAAAACAAATGCTATCCTTGTATTTCTCAATAATACTCTTTGGTATTCTGTACCTCATCTGCATTTTGGCCTTGAATGTCTTCAATTCTAGTGTCATGTAATCCTTGAGTGTACTCTCAGTAGACACCTTAAAGGATATCTGTGGCATTGTAGGTAAACTCTTGTTCAAATACAAATCTGACACCTTTCCAAGTATGTGGAAGTACATGTATATGATCAAAGACCCAAACCTAAATATTTTGGTCTCGTCATGCTTAATGGCTTTAATATTGTCTATCAGTTGTGCGTGCAGGATCTCGCACAGATTGAACTCCCCATTTTCTCTCACAAGTCTTATTGTTGCAAGAATAGTGGCCGTAGACACACTATTCACCCTGCTGGTGTGTTGAAACATATATCCCAATATCATAGACATCAATTTGATGTCTTTCTCCTCTATAGGCTCAATTTTCATTCCGTGCCTATCACTTCTTGACTTGCATGTTTTTTTAACTATCTTCCTTACATCCTTACCTATTGGAAGAATGACACCTTTCTTAGAGAGGCTTGTCATCTCAAGAATTAGGTCTCCTATAATTCTCGCTGGTACTTCACCTATCTAGAATAGGTCATCATGAATTCTGCTGAGTAAAATATTTATCCATTCGGACTCATAAAACTCATATGCCGTAGCATATTCAATTATGGGATGGTTTTCCAATTGCACAAACTCATCAAGGAAGGTTTTATCTAGTTCCATCATAGTCTCTATGTGCGCTCTAATTCTGTCAAGATCTATTGGCTTCTTCTTACAGTACATGTATGCACGGATGTCTTCAACATGTATAACACCCATAGGGGTTCGAGAGAATGCTCCTTCTAAATCATCTAGCATAGATTTGAAAGGGTGCCTCTTGAAAATGTATCTCTTTTTCTCCGCAACATCAAAAACAATAGGAGTAGTCATAACTTACTTGTTTATCACTTCAATTAGGTTTCCAAAAGACTTCTGAATCATCGTGATAGATTAGGGCTTCAACAATCGATCAAATACACTTCTTCACTGGTGAATCACACTTCAATCCTTCTCAATCAATTGCTAAGGCTTCTGTGCTCTCTAATCGCTCAAACTCAAATGCAATGAGTGATCTGTAAGTCTCTGAGTACTTTAAAGTGAAAACTTCCACCATTAATACTTGCCGCATAAACCAAACTTTAACTAAAAATCTTCAACTTTCATTCTGCAATCAATCAGGTAGTACGCTCTTGCACATAGGTTCTGCTAGTCTCCAAAAGGTTAAATCCAAAGGCGCATACTCTACGGGTGAGTATACCGGCCGTGTAGGGGCCTAGAGATAAATTAGCTCCCCCTATCACTTCAAGGGTCATTCATCTAGATGTAGAGGGTATGTCCATTATGGATGCATCCAATACATGCTTATCTACCTTATCCTTCTTTGCCTCTGACCAAATTAAGCTCACATCTTCTGCAGCTTTCACAAACTTGACTTCTCATTCGGTATCCAATATTGATTCTTCTAGATTTTTAGGGCTTTCCTGACTTTGCGTTCTTGATCTACAAAACTCTGAGATGTGTCTAGCCTTGTTACATGAGTGACAAATAACTGGAGGCCTTAAATTCCTTGGCGCATTGCCATGGGTTAGTATTTTACACTGTCTAGCTGAGTGACCATTATAGTTACATATCTGACATGTAATATTTTGGGAACTTCTTGCATTTGGTTGATTCTGATTTCTTTGATTATGTTGAGTTTTGTTCTCCTGACTTGTTTTACAATTCATAGCTTTATGACCAAATTTATTGCATGAATAACAGTAACCATTGAAAGGTCTTACCTCTTTACAATTTCTTGCTATGTGTCCATGCTTGTTACATGCATAACAAGTTCGGTCTACTGGCTTGTGCTTATCTTTAGATGGTTCAGTATTTTCTTTAATCTAACTTTCAGTCCTCTTGGCATCTGTGGTGTCTTCTAGAGCTTTCATCCTTGCTTGCATGTCATCAATCTGATTTTGTGTTTCATTGAATCCAATGCCGTTGGTATCTCCTTTAAGCTTCCAAGCATATAAATAAGATTATATCAGATCCTTTCTTGTGTGTAATTTATCAATGTGATTCTTTGCTTCTTTTAACTCAAATTCCAAATTTTCTTTGCTGTTTCTTAACTCCAAGATTTCCATGTTTTCTTGCCTCAATTCTTCTTTCAGTTCAAGTTTCTCTTTGATCTATTCATCATAAACTTATTTATTATTAGTTAGATTTTCATCCAACTCTTCAATTTGATCTTTCAGAGATGTGTTCTCTTCATTTAGCTTTTTGACCATCTTCCCTAAATCACTGTTTGAACACTCTTTTAAATCTTTTCTTAGTCTTTTGATGACTGCTTGAGAATCACTGAATTTTCTTTTAGTTCTTCAATTTATTTTTTAGATCTGTCAAGGTCTTCAAGAGCAGCTTCAAGATTCTTTTTCAGATGCTTCATTTCTGTCTTATCCATGATCTCATCAAGTGGTTAAAATTCTTTATCGAGGAATAGAGCTCTGATACCAATTTTTAGGAATGGGAACACTGAGAGGGGGGGGGGAGGTGAATCAGTGTTCAGTATAATTAATCTTTTCTTTTACTCTTGAAACTTAACTTGAATGCTTAAGTACTGAAATGAACATTAACATAATCAAGATGCATAAACACAACACATAACACCAATATGGTTAAGGGGAAACCCAAATAGGTAAAAACCATGGTGGGAATTGACACCCACTAAGAATCTGCACCAGTGTATTGTGATCCTTGTTAGGAGACCTTGCAACCCTATTAGGAGTTGATCTTTACAAAGCTTTTAGTACAGTGATTTTGTCAAGGGTCAGAACCTATTGGGAGTCTTTTACAATAACCCTGTTAGGGGTGGGGACACACTATCCTAGAGCTCACTACTCAAGTGGTGAAGGCTACAACCTTTTGATCTCAGATACACACTATATCTGCTGGATGAACTGGTACTATGACACTGCTTGTCTGATCAGTTCCTTTGATGCGCTGATGCTTTGACCTCTTGAAAAGATCTAATACATCTTAAATAATCTTTGCACACTTCTGATTTGCTTATGTCAACTCTATATCAACTTCCATACTTATTACAAAGGGTGCATCTCATATTTATATGCGCTTATCAAAACAATTAACTAGGTTGGCCTATAACCGATTACATACAACACTTCCAAATGAATTGGCTCAAGCATTTTTACATACAAACATAATTACATGTCTACAACCTAAATAAAATAGGTGCATAGCCTTTACAAAACAATATTATCATCGCTAATCAAATTACCAACAGTCGGCTACATATTTTGTTCTATTCTGGCATTCACTGGCTGTACCTCTTCAACTATCTGTATCTTTGTCATATGGTCTCATTTGATCATGCACTCTTAGAATTAGCATGAATACATACATACAAGCTTATCTTCAAGGGCACATACCATAACTAGGTTATACGCACATGCGCTGATGCTTTGACCTTCTAGTACTCTGCTAACTGTTCTCTCTTCTATACTTAGCCAAATTCTGATCTTCTGATAATGTGTGCTGACTCCAAAACACTATATGACTTTATTGCCATAATGAAAACACTATATCTAGTCATATGCAATAGTATAGTCAACTTGCCAACACATCCTACATCCCATTCTTTGTAACAAAATACTAATTTTTTTCTTGAATGGAGCCAAAAAATCCTACACCCCCCTTATTGTCTATGCCCCTTAAATTTGCATTAAAATCACCTCCTAACATTACCAATTAATTATTATTGCTTGGATCCTATATGAAAAAGTTTTTGAAAACCTCCTTTTTGATTCACATTGGATGAGCCATAAATATATTAAAAATGAAAAGGTCTTTTTGAAGATATAAAAATCTCACCTTTAGGAGCTGCCAAATTTGGTCTTTTACCATTGATTCTAACATTAAAGTATTTGGGTTCCAAATTACACCCAACCCACATGAAGCTCCTTAAGCCTCTAAAAAAGACCCCTGCCAAGATTTCCAACTTTTCAATATGCGTTATGTATCTTCTTTATTCAACTTAGTCTCTTGAAGCATAACTACACTAGGTTTAGTATGATTAATACCTCTTTTTATTAGACATTTATTCTTAAGGGCATTGCAACCCTTGACATTCCATGGTATGAACTTCATGGCATTGGGGGAAGGGAAATTCCCTTCCCCGATCTTAATTTGCTTTGCCCATTAGCACTACTCACTAATTCAATAAAATAACCTTATTTTTGCATTTCTCATTTCATGAAAGATTTACCTAATACAAAAATCTATATAAGCACACTATAAGCATTAGTAGAGAGTTATTAAAGTTGTTGAATAAGAATGAATGACCAACTTGGGTTTTTGAGAACTTTGAATATCTCTTTTATGGATAGTCTCATTCTATACAGAAACATTTCTCATTATTATAGAATTGGAACATACAATCTCCACATTCAAGTTTTAGGAATGAACCCTTTCATTTTTTCTATTTTAACATGCTCGATATGAATAACTTGAATTCTAACCATTCATCTTGTTGTACAAATTTGTTGCAAAAATCACATTTCCTTTTTCTCTTCCAAGTTTGTGTTATAAAAATTAGTTTGTCACCACAAATATTAGTGTCGGTAAATTCTCACAACAATGGAGAAATGAAAGGAATCATCATTCACAAAATACTCTTTTGGGCTTTAATACTATATTAGAAAAATAAGCTCGCATTTACATTATCAAAGTAGAAAAATTGCCAATAATGTATACACAATTGAGAAATAATTTTAATGTATTCAATTATGGTGGTGTTTTTGTTAATACTATAAGGTCTAATATTATTGAGAAGGGGAGGGGGAGGTGAATCAATAATCGGTCAGATCTGAAACTTTTCAGAATTCTTTCAACCACATTAACCACATCCATTAAATTTACACTTTATGCATGCAATAAACAAAGTATCCAAATAACCATTCAAACATGCAAAAATGTGACACCAATATTTTGATCATGGAAAGCCTAATTTAGGGTATAAACCATGGTGGGAATCAACACCCACTAATAATATGTACTCTACTGAAATGCACCCAGTTAAAGGCCTAGCCTTGTTAGCAGCTTTACAAATGCCAGGTTAGGAGAAAACCTTATTAGGAGTCACCTGGTTAAGGGATTCACCTCTAGCCCTGTTAGGAGCTTTACCCTATTAGGATTAACCTTGTTAAAGGATCTCAAACCCTAGTTAAAAAGTCAACTAGTTAAAGGATTTACAAATAAGACCTGTTAAAGTCTACCCGGTTAAGGGATTTTATTGCATAAATGGTTAGGAATCAACAAGTACAATGATCTGGGTGTAGGACTTCTCCTTTTCTTGTTTAGACCCAATTAAGCACAAACACTACTTCTCTTGTAGATAATATTCAATCTTGACTCGATCGTACCTTTGCATCCATGATCTATACTTGCATAATTTACTAATTTACATATAAATACATTTCATTCTCATTAGGGCATAATTTAAATTAAAGAACATATTAAATTTGAATTAGAATCATTACCGCTCAATCCTTGACCCCTAAAATGTATTGCCAATCTAGAATATTCATTTATAAATTCAGGTCGACCTCAAGATTCATTGCACATCAATTTTACACAAGAACAATCAAACTTTATTTGACTTCCCAACATGTTTCTAAAACTTGATGGATTCAATCACCTTGAACAATGTAACATAAAATCATCATTACAAATATGTTATACCATGTAGCCATGCTACATGAATCATGAAAACATTTACCACAGCTGATTGCATCATCACCGCTCACTGATCTAACATCAATTATACAAACTTGTTCAAATATTTTTCTTACTTTTACAGAGTGATCTTATGTTCCCTCAAATAATATCATGTAGTACTCCAATCATCTTGCGATAAAATATTCAACAACATATCCTATTCAAGATAAACATATCATGACCACAACACTTGGATGCATATCCATTTGATAAAATAATTAAATCGTTCACTGTCGATCACTATCTATTCTTTTGTCTTCCTTGTTTCTCTTTAATCGATCATAACTCACTCCATACTTATTTTCATCATGCACGATCATACATACAAAATCACAAAACATCACTAAGTCTTCCTCTCCAATCACACACTTTAATTCTTTTACATAATCACCGCACAATGGATTCATCAGCTCAAACCTCATCAACTCACTGTCAACCAACACAGTACTTAGCTGACATCAATGACAACACAATAAATGTCTTCCTATCATCAAACCTATACCAATTAACACTCAACAATCTTTTCATTAGTTATGCCTACAATATCCCTCTTTAGCATTGATGACAACAACACATCAAACCAAATTGATTTCATAATGACAACTCCCCCTTAGCTGATGTCTTGTTCTTTTGGTAAACTTCTCCCCAATACCTGATTCTTTTCTCTTCTCCTAGTTTCATATGATAATATTCTCCCCCTTTGAAAAAATTCCAAGGTGCCACATAGGTCACCTATTTCTGCAACATCTTCCTTTGCCTTTGATTTCTTCCCCTAAGGAGTAGTCCCCTTCACATCAATCTATAGTGAAAAATATTCAATGAGTCCACTAGATTGATGCTTAAAATAGCATCTTAGTTCTATTAAGGTAGGGGAATAACCCCTAACTTACCTCTCAGATACTCAAAAGTCGCTTTAGGTAATAGCTTAGTGAATATATCTTCTATATGCTCCTTGGTTGGCACATATTCCAACTTGAGTACCTTCTCCCACACTTTCTCTCTTAAGAAATGGTACTTTATTTCTATATTCTTTTTCTTAGAATGCATCACTAGGTTCTTTGAAATATTGATTGCACTTGTATTATCATAAAATATAGTCACTGGTCTAGTTACCTTCTCTTTGATACCTTCAAGGATCTACTTCATCCATGCTATTTGTGTATAATTGATAGTTTCTCCTACATACTCAGCTTCTACAGTCAATTTGGAGATGCAAACTTGCTTCTTACTTTTCCATGATATATGTCTTCCTCCTAGAAAGAATGCTCTTCATTTTTTCCCTTTCTATCATCAATGTTTCCTTCCCAATCTACATCAGTAAAAAACACTCAAAGAGAAATCACCTTTGTGAGCCTACCAAAGACCATAGTCTTCTATCCATTTCTAGTACCTAAATATCCTCTTTACCGCTACCATGTGAGATTCCTTTGGATCAGCTTGAAATCTGGCCACTATACCAATTGATTATGCAATGTGTGGTCTACTATGAAAAATATAATGCAACTTACCAATCATGGATATGTATAGAGTTGCATCCACTTTTCTTGACTCATCATACTTGGATAATTTGCATCCGGTCACCATGGGAGTACCAACCGATTTAAAATCTTCCATTCCAAAAGTCTTCAACAACTTCCTTTATGAACTTGGATTGACTGATATAGATACCATCTTTTAATTATGAATTTTTCAATCCAATAAAGAACTTAATTTATCCTATCATTGACATCTCAAACTCCTTCATCTCTTTAGAAATTGCCAAACTCATTTCATCATCTCCTCCAAATATTATGTCATCCCCAAACACTTCAACTAATAGTATCTTATCATGTTCAAACTTCAAGTACACATTTCTATCTTCACTTGTTCTTATGAAATAAATCTTGATTAGATAAGAACATAATCTTTCATACCATGCTCTAGGTTCTTGTTTTATTCCATATAATGCCTTTTGTATCTTGCAGACCATATCCTCATCCTTTGTTTATGCAAACCGATCCAGTTGTTCTATGTAAATATATTCTTCAAGAATCCTAATCATAAAAGTAGATTTGACATCCATTTGAAAATATATAAAATTCTTATAGGAAACATAAGAAAGTAAAATTCTTACCCCTTCAAGTCTTTAGTATTTTTAACACGCTCGATATGAATAACTAGAATTCTGACCATTCATCTTGTTGTACAAATTTGTTGCAAAAATCACATTTCCTTTTTCTTTTCTAAGGTTGTGCTATAAAAATTAGTTGGTCACCATAAATATTAGTGTAGGTAGATTCTCAAAACAATGGAGAAATGAAAGGCATCATCATTCACAAAATACTCTTTTGGGCTTTGATACTATATTAGAAAAACAAAAGAGCATTTACATTATCAAAGTAGAAAAATTACCAATAATGTATACACAATTGAGAAATAATTTTAATGTATTCATTTATGGTGGTATTTTTGTTAATACTATAAGGTCTAAGATTACTGGGGGGGGGAGGGTGGGGTGAATTTGTAATCTATCATATCTAAATTTTTTCACATTTCTTTCAACCATATTAACCACAGTCATTAAATTTACAGTTTATGCATGCAATAAACATAGTATCCAAACAACCATTCAAACATGCAAAAAAGTGACACTAGTATTTTGATCATGGAAAGTCTGATTTATGGTATTAACCATGGTGGGAATCAACACCCACTAATAATATGTACTCTTCTAAAATGCACCCTGTCAAAGGCCTAGCCTTATTAGGAGCTTTACAAATGGCTGGTTAGGAGAAAACCCTATTAGGAGTCACCTGGTTAAGGGATTCACCTCTAGCCTTGTTAGGAGATTTAGCCTATTAGGATTAACCTTGTTAAAGGATCTCAAACCCTAGTTAAAGAGTCACCTATTTAAAGTATTTACAAATAAGACATGTTAAAGTCTACCCGGTTAAGGGATTTTCTTGCATAAATTGTTAGGAATCAACAAGTATAATGATCTAGGTGTAGCACTTATCCTTTGCTTGTTTAGACCCAATTAAGAACAAACACTACTTCTCTTGTAGATAATATTCAATCTTCACTTGATGACACCTTTGCATTCATGATCTACACTTGCATAATTTACTAATTTACATATAAATATATTTCATGCTCATAAGGGCCTAAGTCAACTTACAAAAAATATTACATTTGAATTATAATCATTACCGCTCAATCCTTGACCCCTAAAAAGTATTACCAATCTAGAATATTCATTTATAAATTCAGGTCGACCTCAAGATTCATCGCACATCGATTTTACACAAGAATAGTCAAACATTATTTGACTTCCCAATACGTTTCCAAAACCTGATGGATTTGATCACCTTGAACAATGTAACATAAAATAATCATTACAAATATGTTATGCCAGGTAGCCATGCCACTTGAATCATGAAAATATTCACTGCAACTGATTGCATCATCACCGCTTACTAATCTAAAATCAATTATTCAAACATGTTCAAATATTTTTCTTAATTTCACAGAGTGATCTTATGTTCCGTGAAATAAAACTATGTAGTACTCCAATCATCTTGCGATAAAATATTCAAAAAAATATCTTAGTCAAGATAAACATATCATGACCACAACACTTGGATCCATATTGATTTGATAAAACAATTAAATCATTCACTGCCCATCACTATCTATTCTTTTGTCTTCCCTGTTGCTCTTCAATTGATCATAACTCACTCCATACTTATTTTCATCATGCACGATCATACATACAAAATCACAAAACATCACTAAGTCTTCCTCTCCAATCGTACACTTTAATTCCTTCACATACTCACCGCACAATGGATGCATCAGCTCAAACCTCATCAGCTCACTGTCAACTAATATAGTACTTAGCTAACATCAATGACAACACAATAAATGATCTTCCTATCATCAAACCTATACCAATTAACACTCAAACATCTTTGCATTAGTTATGCCAACAATCTCCCCTTTTAGCATTGATGACAACACCACAAACCACATTGATTTGATAATGACAACTCCCCCTTAGCTGATGTCTTGTTCTTTTGGTAAAATTCTCCCCAATACCCGATTCTTTTCTCTTATCCCAGTTTCATATGTGTTGGTTTGCTTTTGGCACCCAAGTTTTAAACTTTTAAATCAAGCCCCCACTCCATTAAATGCATGTGTCACATAATTTTTAAATATTTTGTGAAAGTTATGTGAAAGAGCAGCGTCCAAATGCTATTGACATATTGAACCTGAACTTTGAACCTTCTTAGTTCAAAGTTCAAAGTTCAATGGCACGATGATTCATGTTCACTTAGTTCAAAGTTCAAAGTTCAATGGCGTGATGATTCATGTCCACACAGTTCAAAAGTACAGGTTCACTTTCAAAAGTTGAAATTGTAGAGTTTGTGGCTCATAAGTTTGAATTCCAAAAGTGGGTGATATATTTTATATGGTAGGCATACAATCAAAAGCTTGGGTTAACAAAGTTCTACATAATAATTTCTCAACCAGTGAATTGTAGTCACTTACAAAATCTAGCTTTAGTGATAGAGATCTCAGATGCAAGCAATGTTTTCAAGCAATAAGATATGGGGTCTAAGAATTTTATGAAAGATAGTTTTATGCTTCCTCTAAGGTCATCCATCAACCATTTGGAGACAGTATAAATGAAGAATTACAATCTGTGAATGTGCAGCCATGCACTTACATCTTTTATCAAGTCGGATTTTATGACAGTTTTAAAGACCTAAACATAGTAGTGATAAATTTTGACTGGAATCTTATTTTTAAAATATCTATAGTCAGAATTTAGATAACTAAGTTTCAAACCACATATCCAAAAATGAGCTCGATCCAACGGTGGAGTAAAAAGTTATGCCCTTTGCATGGAGACCCATTTTTTCTGTCATAAATATTTTCGTCCGCACCAACATTAAAATATTTTTATTTTTGGTTTAACATATTCCAATGCCACTTGTCCAAATATCATTTAATATGTTAATATATATCTTTATTAACATTAAAATCAATAGTTTATAAATATATCATGTTTTTAAAAAAGAGAAAAACTATGAGAATAAATGGAAAATATTTTCAAGAATCAGTTATGGGATAAAATTGAAAAGTTACGGGAAGTGAAAGAACAAGGTGAAAGTATCCAAGAATCAGTTAACTGGGAAAGGGGTTGAAGATTATTTATTGGAAGATTTTGATGAGGTAGTGGTTCTTCTTTTCTAGCAGTCAGGAGGCTATAGAGAGGGAAGAATACATTCTTCTACATTTATGGTAGCAGAGAGAAGGGGAAAGATAATTTATTTTTCTATAGTTTAATTGTAATAACAAGGATGATCTGATCTTATGGTCATGTCATTTGGTATTTGAAATAAAGAGTTAAATTGTATTTTGGATCTGTTGGTCTAATTAATTATTTCTCTAATTGAGATAAATCATATGGTGATATCTTTCAGATTTCAGTCACTGTCCTGTATTTGTTTTCATTAAACAGATGTTTGAGTCTATAGGTTTATTCATTCTTAGTATTGTAGAAATGATTTCTTTCTATTTCCTCTATAATATGAAAGATTTAATAAATGGTCTTGTGTCTGTCCCTTAGTCTTTCTCTCTTTTTACTTATAAACTTGATAATCACATTCATTTCATGTTGATGAATGAATGTTAATTGCCTTTGTGTATTCAGGTTAAAGACATATAAATTTATTTAATTCATTGTAAATCTTTCTAAGAGGGAGCTGTACCTCTCAATTCAGAGGAAGATTATCAATTCAATGATAATCTATCCAATTGTTAGTAGTATTTGTACTTTCATTTGGGCATTATGAGTCAGTTTGTGTTGTTATTTTTGAAGTGAAAATCTATTTACTAACAATATGATAATCTTCTCCCCCTTTGAAAAAATGCCAAAGGTGCCACATAGGTCACCTACTGCTATAACATCTTCTTTTGCCTTTGATTGCTTCCCCTAAGGAGTATTCCCCTTCACATAAATCCATAGTGAAAAATATTCAATGAGTCCACTGGATAGATGCTTAAAATAACATCTTAGTTCTATTCAGGTAGGGGAATAACCCCTAACTTACCTCTCAGATACTCAAAACTATCTTTAGGTGATAGCTTAGTGAATATATCTTCTAGATTCTCCTTGGTTGGCACATGTTCCAACTTGACTATCTTCTCCTGCACTTTCTCTCTTAAGAAATGGTACTTGATTTCTATATGCTTTGTCTTAGAATGCATCACTAGGTTCTTTGAAATATTGATTGCACTTGTATTATCACAAAATATAGTCACTGGTTCAGTTACCTTCTCTTTGATATCTTCAAGGATCTACTTCATCCATGCTATTTATGTATAATTGATACTTTCTACTTCATACTCAACTTCTGCAGTCAATTTGGAGATGCAATCTCGCTTCTTACTTTTCCACGATACAAGTCTTCCTCCTAGAAAGAACCCTCCTCATGTTTTTCCCATTCTATCATCAATGTTTCCTTCCCAATCTGCATCAGTAAAAACACTCAAAGAGAAATCACCTTTGTGAGCCTACCAAAGACTATAGTCTTATGTCCCTTTCAAGTACCTAAATATCCTCTTTACCACTACCATGTGAGCTTCCTTAGGATTAGCTTGAAATCTGGCCACTATACCAATTGCTTGTGCAATGTCCAGTCTACTATGAACAACATAATGCAACTTACCAATCATGGATATGTATAGAGTTGCATCCACTGCAATTGACTCATCATCCTTGGATAATTTGCATTCGGTCACCATGGGAATACCAACTGGTTTGGAATCTTCCATTCCAAAAGTCTTCAACAACTTCCTTTATGAACTTGGATTGACTGATATAGAACTTAATTTAATTGTGAAATTTTCAATCCAATAAATAAGTTAATTTATCCTATCATTGACATCTCAAACTCCATCTCTTTAGCAGTTTCCAAACTCATTTCATCATCCCCTCCAAAAATTATGTCATCCAAAAACACTTCAGCTAAGAGTATCTTATCACGTTCAACCTTCAAGTACACATTGCTATCTTCACTTGTTCTTATGAAATCAATCTTGATTAGATAAGAGCATAATCTTTCATACCATGCTCTAGGTTATTGTTTTATTCCATACAATGCCTTTTGTATCTTGCACACCATATCCTCATCCTTTGTCTCTGAAAACCCATCTGGTTGTTCTATGTAAACCTCTTCTTTAATAATCCTATTCATAAAAGTAGATTTGACATCCATTTGAAAAACTTTAAACTTCTTATAGGAAACATAAGCAAGTAAAATTTTTACCGCTTCAATTCTTGCCACTAAAAAATGTCTCTATATAGTCTAATCCTTCCTCTTGTGCATAGCCCTTGTACACAAGTCTTGCCTTACCATGAACTATTTCTCCATCTTCATTTAATTTTTTCTTAAAAGCCCACTTCGTAGCAATCACATTCTTGTCTGTTGGTCTAGGAACAAGTGACCATGTGTCATTCTTCTCAATATGAGAAAGTTCTTATTCCATTGCCTTTTTTCTAGTCTTCACTTTTCAAGGCTTCCCTCACTATTTTAGGCTCAAACTTTGAATCAGACATGTACTTTATGTGATCTTTCTTCTAGTTTGCACTCCTACATCTTTAACACCGATAATCTGATAAGTAGAATAACTCAATTTCACATACCTTGGAATAACATGTTTAGATCTAGGTCCTTCTTCTTATTCTACTGGTTGAAACACTTCTTCCTCATTGTTCTGTTTAAAAGTATCTTGCTCTTGCAGTTTCACATACACACATTCCTGATCAATATCTAGTTCTTGCTTTCTTGATTCATCATATTTCTCTGTATATTCATCTATCTTCACATTTTCAATTTTAACCATCTTATTATTCCTTTTATTGAAACACTTATAAGCCTTCATTTTAGTAGAATATCCCAAGAAAACACCTTCATCACTCTTAGGATAAAACTTCACAATGAAATCATCTCTTGATATAACATTTACTACCAAAGAATTTGAAATATTTGACACTAGGTGAATGACCATACTATAATTCCTAAGGTGTCTTACTGGTTCCTTTCTTCACTAATACCCAGTTTAATGTGTAAATTGTAGCACTAATTGATTCTCTCCAATATGACTTAGGAACATCACCGTGAATCATCATTATTCTGGAAGCATTGACTATAGTTCTATTCCTCCTTTTAACAACTCCATTTTGTTGAGGTGTTCTTGGTGCTAACATTTGTCTCTTGATTCCATTCTCCTCACAATATTATTGAACAAATTATGATGAGGTAAACTCTCCTCCTCTATTTGATCTTAAATTCTTAATCTCTTACCTATTTCATTCTCAACTTGTGCTCTAAAAGCTTTGAGCTTGTAGAAAGCTTTAGATTTATCCTTCAAGAAAGTCACCCGCATCATCCTTGAGTGGTCATAAATAAACAATATGAAATAATTATCACTATGATAACTTCTTGTCCTCATAGGACCAAAAAAATTAGTATGCAGTAAATCCAGTATATTCTCATATGAAAATGACTTGGTACTGAAACTAGAACTAGTTAACTTATTCAACTGACATTCGTTACACATCATGTTGTCTAGTTTAACTAATTGTAAAAAATTGTTGGCATTATAGAAGTCATTGTGAGTACTTAGTGTATATTTGATGTTGGTTGTCAATGATGGAAATCATGCATTCATCTGATGTCATAAGATGAACAGGTACAAAGAATATTGCAAAGTACAATATGTTATTCAAATTGGTAAATAAAATATAAGATAGGTAAACCATAAAATTGACTAAGTAAAAATTGGTGCATAGAGTGAAGTAAGACATTGGAACCAGTAAAGGAAATTGACAAGTTGTACAAAGTGGTTAAAGAGATAAGTGTATTGACAATAGGTGAACACAACTTTGTGACCACAACTTAGTATTGTGAATAGGTAATTAGTTTGGTTATGTTACAACTTGTCAGAAATAATGATTCACATTTTATCAAGCCGACTTGGATAGATCAGTGAGCGATAATGAGTTTTGTAGATGCAGTGAATCTAGATACTCATGAAGTAAAGTATGGTTAACAAGGAATCATTTTATTATACTTATTGGGATCACAACCTTGATTGTGTATGATTCCTAGGTAGATTTAGAGAAAATAAGAAATAGGTTTATTTTCTTGGGAATAAAAACAAAGATGTAAGAATTGAATAAGGCAGTGAAAGTAAAACATGTTATGGTTAAAGAAATTTTTTCTGATGGTGATTAGGGTTAATGATCAAAACCCTAAACATGTTATGGAGAAAAGGTATGAAGTTTATTTAATGTTTTGGTGAGATAGACAGAGCAATGTCTTGGAGAAGTTAAATAGGATAGTATTAGACAGATCTGAAGATGCAAACAAGTGATTCAGTGGAGCAGTCATAGAAGGTCAATGCAACGTATTATTTGAGCTTAACGGATATGATTTAGAAAGTATGTGCTATTATACATGCCATTAATCTTATTGTTTTTAAGTTTCTATAGTAAGTTTGTAAATCTTTTAACAAGGTTGTTCTTAGCAGAACTTATTTGTAAATCCCTTAATAAGGCACACTCTTGATAGAGTTGTACAAATCCTCTATCAAGGTAGACTGTAATAGGTCTCTCAATACTTATAATAGAGTATTAATCATTTCTAACAAGGTGAATCTCTAGAAGAGACATTTCAAGCCTTTAATATGGAAAACTTCATAACTACAGTGAGAGTATTGATGGTATTAATTCCCACCATGTTTTTTTCCTCTGACTAAGGGGTTTCACAATAAAATAAGTGTGTTATGTGTGTGCCTACATTGTTATTTGGTTTAATGCACTTTTACATAACAATTTCAGTTATATGATTTATAGTATGTAAGTTTCTTTTGTTGCTGTGTAAGGGTATCAATAAAAGTTTGAATTTTTTATTAGTTCTGATTCACCCCCCCCTTAGCACCTATCATTTCCAACAATTGGTATCAAATCTTTGACTCTCTAGAAGAAACATTTGCCAACTTGGGGAGTAGATATGAGGAGATGAAAATTTATAGGTATGAAAGATAGTTGGTAGCAGCTAATGAGATGATTGAAGAGTTGAAGAATAGACTAAAGGCCTCATTAGAAAAAAGAAAATAATTGTCTGAACAACTGAGAGTAAGTTTGGACAACATTGATGAACTATTTGAATGAAGTGCTAACTCCGAGGAAGATGAAGAAGCAATAAAAAACCTAATGAGAAAGAACAAGATCTTGACTGAAGAAGTAACCAAGATGAAAAGATAACACAAAAGTCAAGCCATAAGGATGTATGAAGATATTGAAGGAAAAAGGAAAGATGAAGATGCAAGGAAAATTTCTCTACAAGCCAAGAAAATTGCAAAGGATGCACTAAAAGGAAATAAGGAATAACTCTCTAGGATATCTCAGGAGAATCAACATATCCTAAGTGAAAATGAAAGACTTAGAGAAGAGAATGATAAGTTAAAGAAGGAATTGAAATCTAAGAAAGAAGAAAATGAGAAGATGAACCAAGGAAATGAAGTAATGCAAAATATTGAGGAACAATTGAAAAGAAAAAGGAGACCCAATGACCTAACCCATCTAGGTTACACATGACAAGGAACATTTGAATTCAGTGAGTCATCAAATCCTAAGTTTGAAAAGCTACAAGCTGATCCCAAAGTAGAACCAAAAAATCTTGGTAAGAAACTTCATAGACCTACGTCTTACAACTGCGGAAAGATTGGTCATGCAACTAATATTTGTAGGAGAAAACTAGTAAGCAAAGCTTATTCATTTAATGGTTATTTCTAAAACTATGGAAAGTTGGTCATCAAGATTATGAGTGCAAATCAAGACCCATTAGTAGATCATTTGAATGGAGTTTCAATGGCTACTGTAACACATGAAACAATTCTAGACACAAGGTAGAACATTGCAGATCAAGAGTACCATCATCAAGAATGCCTAAAAAATTGGTGAGTATTCCAAGAAGAAAAGGAAACATGAATGCCACATGCACTATTTGTGGGAACTATGGACACATGTCTGTGAATTGTAGATTAAGAAACCCTAGAAGTAATGTTGGACCCTAGAGAACATGTATGGCATGTTTTCATTGTCACACATTTGGACATCTATCAAGAGATTGTAGGTACATGAATTGGTCACCAAACAATGAAGATAGGAAAGGTTAAAATATTGTTGATTCTGAAGAAGTGAAGAATGAGATGAAGAAGATTTGGAAGAAAGAAGGAGAGAAACTACAAGAAGAAAAGGTTGTGGAAGAGACACCATCCTCTGGTAAAGAGGATCCTACTTCAAAATAAGAAGACTACTTACTTAGGGGGAGCACTGCATTGTAAAATCAGTAAAACAGTCCCCTTATAATTATGCATGGTAAGATCCATGTACATTTTGAGGTATATTACAGTATAACATTATGATTTTGTAAAATTATGATGATAGGTATACAAAGATCAACATGTCTGTAAGTACAAGTTAGTTCATATATCAACTGGTATAGGGAATATGTAAGGTCAACATGTTAAGAGAATTTATTGCATTATATTTATAGCCATTAGAACTCATTACTACAATATAATCATGAATAATAAAGTCATTTTTCACTTTGCGATTTGGTGAAATTACTTGAGAGCTTCTGAGCATCCTTTAGAGTAAATGTTAGGTGCAATCTAAGATGGAGCTGTTGAGATTTGAGATCGAACTGAGAATTTGAAGGAACCCTAGCCATCAACTAACTAGAGCGGTGTGAGCTTAACCTTGACAAGGAAATTTATAAGTGTGATCGTGTTATTCATCATGAATAGAAGCGTACCAAATCCCAGATTGATTGACATTTTTGAGAAACTACAACCAAAGGAAAAATTGCATCCAATGAAAGCCGTTGAGGTTGATAAAGCTGGAGCCCTATCCTCCATCCCTTTGCAAGTGATGTTAATAGAAGAA